>SDVV010020121.1:0-13386 GCA_016164225.1 Gammarus roeselii
CAGATAGTTAAAACACTGAACTTCCTCCAAGAGCTCTCCATTTAGGGTGACACTAATTTTGCTCGCATCGACAGTCCTCGAGCATCTTATTACTTTACTCTTACCCACGTTCACTCGAAGCTTCCTCCTCTCACACACTCTACCAAACTCAGACACTAGCCTACATAGCTTCTCCTCCGAATCCGCAACCAGGGCCGTATCATCAGCAAATAGCAGCTGGCTCAACTGCCAACTCCGCCCATTCGCTTCCAAGAGTTCCAAGCCACGACCCAGCACACTCACGTTCACCTCCCTGACCACTCCATCCATATAGAGGTTGAACAGCCAGGGAGACATCACGCAGCCTTGTCTCAGTCCCACTTTCACTGTAAACCAATCACTCAGGGTACTGTACTGTACAAAAAAGGTGGGTCGCGTATCTTGAGTTGTTGAACGTCAAGGACGAAGGTAAGCCCGACATTGTTGCTGTGGGTGATGATGCACAAATGACGGTAATGGGAGGGAGGCTTGTTGCGGACATTAATAAGGAAGAGGTGCTGGGGGCGGTTGAGGATACAAAAGCAGGGAAAGACCCTAGTTTGGACGGAGTTGCCACGGAGTGCCTGAAAAGGCGTGGAGTCACGATTGTCGAATGGCTGTTAAGGCTACTGAAGCTGTGTCCTGTGTCGGGCGTGGAACCGTTTGAGGGGCGCAATGCTTGCATTGTTCCGCTGTAAAGGGCGAAGGAGATAAAAATAAATACTGCAACTCGAAAGGTACCAGGTCGCTATGTGTTGTTGGTAAGTTGTACAGGAGAGTACTGATCAAACGGATTAGACTATACGGATGGTGCGATTGGTGAGGAACAGTGGCTTCATGAGTGAAGAGGGTGTGCCGATCAGATTTTTGCCGTGAGACAGTCTGTGAGAAGTAGCTACTATGCGAAGGGAAAGAATGAGTTCCGGGCCTTCATGGATCTGGAAAATGCATACAACAGGGAAGCGCTGTGGAGGTTGTTATGTTTGTAAGGAGTGGGCGGAAATCTGTTGACAGCGGTCCAGAGTGTCTATGTTGGCAGCGAGCATGTATCATAGTGTAAAGTGAGGCAAGTGCGTGGTTCACAGAGAAGGGACCGAGACAAGGCTGCGTCATGTTTCACAGGCTATTTAATCTCAACATAGATGGAGTGGTCAGGTAGGTGAACGCGAGTATAATACGCCGTAGCTTCTTGAGCTGTTAGAAGCAAACGGGCGAGGCTGACAGTTGAGTCAGTTATGGTTTACGAATGATGCGGCACTTGTGTAGGCTAGGCTAGTGACGGGATTTGGTCGAGTGCGTGTGAGCAGGAAGCTTCGAGTTGACGAGGGTAAAAGGCAAGTTATGAGTTTTTCGAGGAGCGTCGATGCGAGCAGAATTAGTGTCCTCCTGTATGGAGAATTAATGGAAGAGGTTGTGCTCAAGTATGTTTAAGTACCTCCGTTCACAGGTGGAGAAGACTGAATTAGTGGACACTGAAGAGAAATCGTGAGTGAAGGAAGGATGTAAAGCGTTGGGTGCACTTAAGAGTGTAATGAGATGTAGGAGGTTGGGGAGGAAAGCAAAGAGGGTTGTGTGAGGGAGTAGTTGCCCCAACTGTGCTCTACAGAGAAGACTTGGGAGGGGGGGAGGGTAAGAGCAGAGGCTGAGAAAAAGGCTGAATGTTTTCGAGATGAAATATTTGAGGAGCATGGCTGGAGTGACGCTGAGAGCCAGGATCAATAACGACGTGGTGTGAGATAAGACGGGTATGGTGAAGAAGTTAGAGGACTGAGTTGATTCGCGTGTACTGAGATGCTTTGGGCACATGGTGAGGATGGATGGGAGATAAGTGAAATAGGGGATGAAGGCGGAGGTGAGTGGACGTTGGCCTAGAGGTAGACCAAAGTTTCGAAGGATGGATGGCGTAAAGCAGGCGTTAGGAAGAAGACGTGAGTGTGGAGGTAGCGAGAGAGCGTGCAACGGATAGGCGTTAGTGAAGAATGGCTGTGAATGAATGCTTTTTGACGCTGATGAGTTTTCTCGCCTTTGACATCTCATTGGGAAATGAGTAAGTCGTGGGTTTGGGGACCGGTAAGTCTGATGCAGCGGAGGTAAACCAATAACACTGTCGGTCCCTGCTGTTAACACTGATCTCACTCATGACCCAGAGTGTGTTGAACGTCGGGTTTTCCGGCCGGACCCTCGATGGATTCGGCCTATATTTGTAATGAATGTAAACGAAGTTTAGAGATGGGTGGCAAATTACAAACGAGCAATGCCTAACAAATAATTAGTTGAATAATGAGACAGCTGGACATCAGGAATCTTAGACAAATATCGACTGAATCGATACCAAAATTGTACTAATTCTGATCGTCAATATTTTTCCGGAAGCATTCTAATACGGCCAAGTGGTTCTAACACTGGCCGAGTAGTCCTCGTGACCGACTGCAGCGCGAATCTCTGGTTTTGTGTGTCGCGAATTCGTGCCCTGGCAAGGGCCGCCTCTCCCCTCTGTGTCAGTCAACATAGCCACCCTCAAAAGTAGGGGAAATAACTGCATGTCTATGCATACATACATGAATTCTTCATGATGGAGTAATTAATTCATTATGATCGACCAAACATCATTATCAATATTGAAGTAGGTGGTCTATGAAAACAGCATTATCTGAAAATTAATCATCTAGGGAAAAGAACGATTTTGCAGTAGTTGAAAGGCGGTGTAGCAATTAATAAGATAGCATAATGAGAACTAGCTACCAGCACGTGATAAATTTGAGAGTTAACAACCTCCTGTTTGATTCTCGAGTGTCATTTATATTTGTCTAAATAATTAGGTGTATTCTGTTTGTTTATTGATGTTCAATATTAACCCTCGCAGGACCGTATGGTCATATAGGTTTTCCCAGATAACTTTCTAACTATTAAGCGCACGCAAATGAAAGACATAACATTCGATTTGTCTTGAAATTACGGGCCGTGGAGTCCGAAAACCACCTGTTGTATTGATTTTTTCCCAAATTTTGGACTTGATCAAATAAAATTGATCAGCTTCAAAACTATTAGTCGTACACAGCTCTAAAAAAAATCGCTGAATTTATAGCGAAATAGAGCTTCTTATGGTGCTATTCATTTTCCTCTAATAGGCATTTATACCACATCATCGACCTTTTCGATCAAAAATATAGAATTTTTTAAATCACGAATCAGGAATTTCAATCAAAACTACAAACTTGATGTAAAAACTATTGTTAAATCAATTGTAGCTTGTTTTCTTACGAATAAAACGGAACAAACCACATTATTCCAACTACTAAAGTAATCGAGCTACATGCAAAGGCGCGCGAACACTATATTTGAAAGTCAATCTATTTTTACCCAAATTTTCATATTTTACTATGTTTTTGCAAATATTTTAAGAACTAACGGAGCAAAAATACTAAACCTTATATATTTTTGCTCCTCAGGTCATTTTCCATCGAACCAGCACTGTTCTCTCCTTGAGAGAGAAGATTTGGGGCACTTATGTAACAAGCTATTAGGGCTTAAAAAATTGATTCAATTTCTACATGTTATTGTTAAAAATTGTGAGAAAAAAATATCCTGAAACTTTTGGTGATTATTTTCTATATTTATACCAACTTATTGATTTTTTAGAGCATTAAAACTAATAATATCATCATTTACATAAGACTAGGCTTGAAAATTCAATAAAATGCCTATTACATTATTCCCTATATTTCATAACCAACTCAAAGTCAACTTTGCAAAAAAAAAAAAACTTATTTTTTAGATTTTCTATAAAAGTTGGTTGTTGTCCCATCAATTTAACTCTAACCATTTTCTTTCAATATCGTGTTCTATATGCCCACCCAGCACGCATTTACAAAAAAAAATCGGTCCTGCAAGGGTAAAGGTGTATTCTGCAGAACCGCCAACCTTAAACCGAAATGCAGAACTCCATTGAAATCGAGACCTGTCAGTGATATAACTGCAAACCGCAAGCCTATTATTCTGCTAGAAAACTCATTTTACCAATTGGCAAACCATGCGTTCATTTATTGTGCTGTACCATGCATTTTTGCTTACTCCGGAACCTAATAATGCCTTGGATAATTGCGACACATAGATCCTCCACAAATTTGACCCCCTTTGCCAGAGCGGAACGATTTGTCGCCCAACAGCGTCAGTAACACTGACGCGCAAAAATAAGAGCTCTAAAATGCCATTTTGAGAGCCTTCATAACTTTAAAACTGTCCAAGGATTACCGATTTTTCGCAGACGTTCTCATAACATTCAACATTGAATTTCCGAGAGAAAAAACATTAAATTATATTGGTGCCCAGCAATACTTTTGCAATGTTAGGATCGCTTATGTACAGTAGCAAACAAAAATTCGTTTATGGTTAGTCTGTAACCGGAAAAACCAATTCAAATTTTCCCACGTGGAATTTAACTTCAAATAGAATTTTTTTACGTTACTATGTGTGGACAAATCTTCTTAATGGGTAATAATAATCTAATTTCCGATAAGTTTTAATATGGGGCGGAAAATGGACATAGAAGATTTTACTTAGTTTCAAATCATAAACGAATTTTTGATCGCTACTGTACATGTTAAATACTTCAAAATATTACCGCACGTTATGATTCCTGTTTGGTGATTTGATTTGGATTTGAGCCTCAACGTGAGTCATAATAGGCTCCCAAGTAGGGCGCGACCGTCATTGATTCAGGTGAGTTCGCACGGCCTCGCGTGCGAAAATATTAGTCTTGTCAAGATGAAATCAGGTACATATGCCAATTGTGGCGTATTGGCGTACTAGCGCGTGCATGAAAGTAAAGAGTTAACGCGTATCTTCGTAAATGTATTGTTATTTCTGTGCGTAATGGGGTGGAGAGACCGCCTCACTTGCACAGGTGTTTGGGGTTTAGACAGCTTCGTATAGTCCGGTGTGTTTTCCGAAAGAGATAAACTTTTTCTGGTAGATTGGGTCAATGAGTAGGCTTTGTGTGTTGCACGGGGGATTTAAGAACGCTCGTCGGGCTGCCGCGAGTGCGTTGCAATCCATCAGTAAGTGTTCCACGCTGATAGCCACTTGGTGGCCACAGGGGCATGGTGGTGCATCCGGTCCCATTGCTACATCCATTAGGTGGTTTTGAGTTATCCACGTGCGTCCCGTGCACTAGCGGTTGATGGACACTTGGCCTCTTCTATTGGAGAACTTGGTTTCCCATTCTCCAAACGAGGGCTGGACTGTAAGCACTTTTTGTCCATTCTGTTGCCACCGATTCCATCGGGATGTTATACGAGAGTTGATAAGACAATAGTTCCGGTAATGTATCGCGATAAAATCTTTTTGATGAGTAGACGTCAGTTTAGCAAGCGAGTCCGCAAGCTCATCTTCTCTTATTCCCACGTGCCCAGGAATCCAGCCGAATTCGACCGCTTGCTGCAGTTTACGTCGAGCAGGGTGTTCGTAGTGCAAAGTTTGGAGCCGAGTGAAGGCACTCGGACCATTCTCCACTCACGCCTGTTCATTGCACGCTATCTCGCTACTTCCACATTCAAGTCTCCCCTTCCTAACGCTTGTTCTACACCATCCATCCAACCAAACTTCGGTCTACCTCTAGGCCAGTACTGATTTGAAGAATTCGATAGAAGAATGAAGGCTTGATAAGTGGATAGCCTTGCGATTGAGGCTCAGCGAGGTCAATAAGTTGTCCACGCGTAGGGAAAATGGTGGGCATATGCCCTTCTGAGCCGCGATAATCAGAAATGCTTGTGATGTCGTTAATTGCTGGGTTGTTGATAAGGCTCCTACTCCTGAAATTGTATTGTAGAGAGAGGTTGTCACGCCGGAGCGGAAGGGGAAGCTCTTTAGCTAGCACGTTCAAGGATTCGATGAGGGTGCAACGGAACGCGTCGGTAGTGATACGCATACCGTTATTTGCAATAATCGAGAGGGGTTCCAGAGTTGTTTAGGCTGCTGCACCGCGAACAACGGCCCCATAGTACGACAGCTCTGGCAGTTCAACCTCTACATGGATGGAGTGGTCAGGGAGGTGGACGTGAGTGTATATTGGGACGAGGTTTAGAGTTGATAGTGGCAAATGGACGTATTAAATTGAATCAAGTACCCCATCTCCACCGATCCATAGTTCTGCCGCGAGTCTCTGTCGGCTCCCCCGTAAAGAGCTCAAATAAAAAAGTTTATATTTACGGGTGATATGGCACTGGAGACAGATTCAGAGAACTTGTGTAGGCTAATGTTGGAGTATAGTACAATGATTGGAAAACAAAGCCGTGAATTCATGTGGAAAAAAATAAGGCGAGATGTTCAAATAATCAGCGGAATCGCCTAAATGAAGTTTCTGGAAGAAGTTAAGTCAGTGTTTTTGAACCTGGGCTCCTATATGGAGAAGATTAAATTTGTGAAAACTGAGGTGAAATCCAGAGTGAAGGGTGTTAAGTGTTGGGTGAACTGAAGAGTGTTACGAGCTGTAGTACATTAGGTATGGAAGCAGGCCTGAGACGTGGGGGTCGAATGCGAAAGGTTTTTTAAAGTCGTCGAGATCAACGGTTTCTGATAGGTTTGGCAGAAATGACGCTAAGGGACACAATCAATAAAGACGTTGCTTGAATTGAGGACAGTCGATCCACGTGTTCTAATGTGGTTCGGGTTCTTGGTGAGGATGGATGGTGGGAGATTGGTAAAAAGAGTGATAATAGCACAGGTGTGTGGACGTCGACTTTGATTTAGACCGAAGTTTTGGTGGATGAATGCCGTGAAGCATGCTTTGGGAAGGAAAGATGTCTGTGTAGAGGTAGCAAGAAAGCGTGCAATGGATAGACGCGATGCGTTTGGACGCGGCCCTAATGCTCTTTCCCGCCCATGGTGTCTCGTTGAGAAACTGAATGGACTTGTGTCATACATGACAATGCAGAGTAAACCAGCAAAAGGAGCCAAGCTCTTGCTACACAGATCTCGGACCTCATTTAACCGGACCCTTAGGCGCTAAATGACTGAGTTCGGTATGTGTGCAAGTGCATGAGAGGAGTTTGAGGTTCGCCTTGCCCTCCTCCCGATTTCTTGCGCCCACTGAGTCCCACTTTACTTCTCGTTTCTAGCTGCGTACGGGCCTGGGTCAGGCACTGCTACTCACCAGGTCAAGAGGCCCCTCCTGCATGAGCGCAATAGCTACGTCCTGTAGCTCGTCCAGCCCGAGCTTCCCGCGTGGTCGCTGGTAGGGGGAGACTGAGTAACTGCCGCTGCCATATCCTGAACTGGTCCTGCTGCTGCTACCACTCGACAGGCTGCCCCTGCTGCTGCCGGCAACGCTATCGGAGGTTATGGCTGACAATGGCTCGTCACCAGAAATGTTGACCCTCAAGCTTACGGAGGCATGTTTAGCAGCTTTAGCAATGGGCGGTGAACGGGTCATTAAGGGCGTTGGGCATTCAACAATAGATGTTTGTGTTGGTGAGCACTGCTTTTTGTTGCTTCCTGCTGCTGTATAACCAGACCTTGACTTCGACTGCAGATCAACTTCACTTGCTCGTTTATTAGCCTTCATGATTACGCCCGTCTTTGAAGTGATTCCATTCCTAAAATCAGGTGAGAGTAATTTATCATTAGAGGTTTCAAGTGTAGCATTGTTGCTCTTAAATGACACTTCTTTTTCGTCGTCGTCCGTGGTGTCCAGCGTAATGTTGAGGAGTGCGGTGCCTGCCAGGCGAGGCCGCTTTGCACATCCTGCAAACTGTTGTCGCTTTTTTCTTCCCCTCTTGGACTGGTGAGGAGCGCTGTTCTCCTTGACCACGCCACCTGTGCTCGAGACAGCCTTGCGCTTGCGATGGTCGCTGCTCAGGGACCCACACGGGATGCTCTTAGCTGCTAGACAAGGAACACCAACACATTAATGGGGCCCAAACTCTCTACTACGATTAATGTGGCATATCTATAAATAATTGCGACATGTTTCATGATTGAATGATACAACGATGAATGGATTACAAAATACAGCAGCAGGATGCAAGGAAGTAAAGGGCACCTTGTAGCAAAGTATCATCCAGAGAAGGTTGACTGCTCTGAATCAGCTATGGAATTATTCATCTATGTCCAACAGTGTCACACTGCCATAATTAACCTCAAGTATAAACAACTCTTCACATTTGTAGCAACAGCACAAACAATATTGGAAGCGCAGCAAGAAGGGGTAGACCCAGAGTGCAAGCACACAATAATGCGGACACCAGCATGTGATAGGCAACAGACAAATGGCCGCACTGCTTCTCAAATAATACAGACTTCTTGGAAGACTGCACAGTCAAGGCTGATAACAGAGTCAGAGAGGGCAAACAAGACATCCGGCAGATCAAGTCTGCCTATATGAAGCGATCTTACTTACTTTAGAGGTGGATGATGTAAAAAAATTGCACTAATTAAACACCGCAGACGTACATTACACATGCAACTTTTCCCGTCGCCGTAGATGGCATCAGCGTTGACGCGGTCTGTGCGCTGCGCGGCACTAGCCCACCGACAAAACGCCAGAAACCAGAGCCAAAACACATAAAATCAGCCACAAAAGATGTTTTTGGACTCGACCCTTTCGATTTAGCTCTTGCTTGGTATATCAGTATATACACACGAAAAATTAAGATTAATCTCTGTGACCTTTAGTTCTGGAGATGCAAGGTCACCAAGTTGTTACCTTTGACTTTTTTTTCGCGCAAAAGCTATCACTTTGATTCACATGTTATTTCAAAGCTCTTGAGTACCTCTTTCTCCTTGGTCTCGTGCAAATTCTTGGAGTAACAATATTCAAATATTCTTTTCCCACACATGTCAACACAGCAACTTGAGAAATTTTTTTGTTGGCATATTACTAGTACTTGCGCAAAGGCTATGTAGGTGAACCTAGTACATGTTTTTCAACATTTCAAGAAAAAATGAACAAACTGATATTAAAAGTCAGATTTTGCGAACTTGATTCCATAACCAAATGACATTGAAATGTAAAATTGTACCCTTTGCATAGAAAAAAAACATGATAGTTTAGGCAGAGATACATATATATATAGGGAGGTCAAATATTTAAATTTTCCCAATATTTTCAATGCGAAATAAAATACTGACTTTTTCAATTCTTGATTTCATATTTGGCAGAAATGGAGTCTAGGCTAAAGAAATTTCATCTAGGAAGAGCGTGCCGATTCTTTTGCTAAACATAAATGGCGAGTGATAAAGGACTTAAGCAAGGTTTCAGAGAGAGGTAGTCACACAATTCCTTCAATATAACTTGAGCAGAAGGCATCAAGGATGTAAACAGTGTAAGACAAAACTTCAAACACGGGCTACTAAAAGATCTGCAGAAGTTCAATCCACCTCATCTGAAACAGACCTTGAAGATGAAGCAGAGCCAATCAATAGTGAATTATGAACAGGCCACGTCGATGACCTGCAATAGGAGAATCACAATTCAAGAAAGCAAACTAGAAAGAAAAAAACATTTGAAAAGGAAAAACAAAGTTTGGAAACTTTTTAGAACATTGAAGATATCAATCCCCCAGAAAATGAGAAAATAAAAAGCATAAGAGAGGTTAAATGAAATACTAGTTCTGTTGAAAGAGGAATTAAATGTAGTAGGCACAACGAGAAGCAAGAAGATCAAAGTTTCAACAGTTTTACCCAACAGTTGGAGTGTTAGAAAATTGCAGCCGAGTTCCAAACAACTCGCCACGCAGCTACAATAGCCAAGAACCATGTTGCAAAAGCTGGAATTCTTGCAAGCCCAAATAGACACGGATACAGACACTAGGCCGAATCCCTCAGAATGGGGGTGGCCGACGGCAAGGCGCACCTCACTCCCTCGTACGCTCACTCACACAACTTATTCCTTTTGTGCTAAAGGGTCCGGCCGGTAACCCCGCAACACAGTCTGGGTCACGAGTGCGGTCCAAGGATCCGTTGTCAGCAGCAGGGCCTGACAGTTTTCACTGGTTTACCCCCGCCTCATCATGATAGCCGGCCCCTACCCCACCCACGATCATCCCGACAACGTGATGCCAAGGGCGGGAAAGTGCATCAAAGAAGCGTCACAAATCAACCATTCACAGCCATTCTCCACTAACGTCTGTTCATTGCACGCTCTCTCGCCACTTCCACACTCAAGTCTCGCCGTCCCAACGCCTGCTTCACACCATCCATCCACCCAAACTTCGGTCTACCTCAAGGCCTGCAACCACTTGCTTCCATCACCCTTTTCATCAATCTCCCTTCATCCATCCTCACCATGCACCCGAACCATTTCAGAACACGCGAATCCACTCTGTCCTCCAACTTTTTCATCATCCCCGTTCTGATTCGGACCGCGTCGTTAGTGATCTGGTCTCTCAGCGTTTCTCCAGCTGAGCTCCTCGAACATTCAACCTTCTTCTCCGTTCTGCTCTCACCCCCCAAGTCTCAGCTCCGTAGAGTACAGTTGGGACAACAACACCCTCACACAACTCTCTCTTAACTCTGCTTGCATCCCCAACGTCATACAGCTCACACTCTTCAGCGCACCCAACACTTTACATCTCTCCTTCACTCGCGCCTTCACTTTAATTTTCATTAGTTCAGTCACCTCCACGTGGGATCCCAGATACTTAAAACTCTGAACTTCCTCCAACAGCTCTCCATTTAGGAGGACATTAATTTTGATTGCATCCACAGTCCTCGAGCATCTAATTATTTTACTTTTACCCGCGTTCACTCCGAGCTTCCTCCTCTCACAAACTCTACCAAACTCAGGCACTAGCTTACATAGCTTCTCCTCTGAATCCGCCACCAGCGTATTATCTTCCGCAAATAGAAACTGGCCCGACTGCCAGCTCCGCCAATTCGCTTCCAACAGCTCCAAGCCACGACCCAGCACGCTCGCTTTCAGAACTAATCCTCTTGCTATCAAAAGGCAACCTAGTTTGGGCAAATAGGCCTGTTGCTGTCCTCCTACACTTGTAAACACTTGCATACCGTTTCTTTCCCTGGGGGAAATTGAACACCGGCGTTCCTTTTCCAAGCCGGTGACAGAACCCAACTCTGGTCCCAACGCATACCTGTAACCTACCTGCGGGCGTCCTTACATGCGCCGCGTTGAGGCTATCCAGTGCAGATGTGGGACGTGTACATAAGACAAAAACAATGCTCTGGTGACCATAACAATAGAAACATACCACGTGTGAAGCTATTCATCAGCTGTCACCCAACCACCAACATCAATACGGATATTAACAACAACACCGTCCCTCCTGCACCAACTTATGGGTGGCCCTTCTCCTGTGCGTCCGGCGGCCTCGTTAGCGGCTGCTCCCCTACCCGTGGCGCATCCCATGTCGCCCCAGGCTCCACATTCTACATCCACCACCCCTCTCCCAGCCCCTCGCCCCTACCTTGGTCACCACGACAACCCCGAGCCAATGGCAAATACTTCAACATATTGTAATGAACACAAACGGCATTAGTCGGCAACAAATTGAACTGGAATGGTTTCAACACGAACATCACATTCACATCGCCATACTCTAGGAAACAAAACTCCAAAACACATAAGCTTCCTGGATACTAGAAGCCATGACCGGCCAAAAAACGACGGCGGCTGACCCATTACACTTGTACATAAAAGTCTTCACCTCACCAACACAACCGCTTTCACCCTCGAACAACTTTCTCTCGATATCACCTTAGAACTGCCATCACTGCACATCCAAATTCACATGAAACTATACACGATTCAACATAACATCCTTCCATCCAGCTCGTGTCCCCTTCATAATACACTCCACAGATTCAGCACAACCCCTTCGCCTTAGGTGACTTCAATGCGCACGACCCCTTCTGGGTTACCTTGCATAGCGCTGACCAGATGGGGAGTGCGCTCATTAACCAACTAGATGCACACACCCACTCGCTAACTCAAACACTCACCAGACCTCCCCAAACGTCTCATTCTGCTCCCCCGATCTCGCTCGAGATTGCCAATTTGCGATACATCAAGACATGACATGACGTCTGACCACCTCTAAGAATGATTTATTATCAACTTTGATCCCCAACCCACATTAAGTCCCCTCATGCTTTTCGTAAGTAACTACAAGAGAGCCGACTGGGGCAAACACACGTCAACAATAGGGTACAGTCACGAAACACTCCACCACAGAAATTAACCACACACACAGACAGCTTATACTCAACGGGTTCGTCCTGACTTCAATCAAGCTTTCTCGGCCTATATTTTGAGTAAAATTCAGATGCAAACAATCTCCGTAATTTACCCCCCACCGACGACCGAATTACAAAAATTAAAACCCTTAACGCAGAAATAGATGCAGATGTCTTTGAGCAAGACTGTGGTGGGATGTGCTAGCTAACTTCTAAACCTCACCATCAGAATTATGGAAACTTCAGAAACCTCAACAAAACATCACATAAACACACATGAGGCAATCCGCTAAGCCACACCATCCCATCAGTCCAACAACAAGAGGACACACTCAACAAACACATCATCCTGACAACAGGAAAATACTCGAACAGTTACACCAATGACAGATCGACCCAAACATTGACCCTCTCTTCCCACCAGCCATGACCGTAGTCATCATCTGCAGGACCTAGAACTCTTCAGCAACGGGTCCAGACAGCATATTATACACTCACTTTAAACATCCAGGTCCACACACCATCACGACTCTCACAGATATCCTAATTTTTTTCAACACAACACAGAGACCGGATCACCAACGACGTGGTTCGAATCAGAACAGGGATGGTGAAGAAGTTGGAGAACAGTGGATTTGCGTGTACTGAGATGGTTCGGGCACATGGAGAGGATGGATGAAGGGAGATTGGTGAAAAGGGTGATGAATGCGGAGGCGAGTGGTCGCAGGCCTAGAGGTAGACCGAAGTTTGGGTGGATGGATGGTCTGAAGCAGGAGTTGGGAAGGAGATACATGAATGTGTAGGTGGCGAGAGACCGTGCAATGAACAGGCGTGAGTGAAGAATGGTTGTGAATGGTTGATTTTGACGCTGCTCTGATGTGCTTTCCCGCCCTTGACATCCCGCTGTCGGGATGGTCGTGGGTTGGGGGGGGGGCCGGTCATTATGACGTGGCGGGGGTAAACCAGTGAAAACTGTCGGGCCCTGCTGCTGACGACGGTTCCTCGGACTGCATTCGGGACCCAGAGTGTAAGTTGAGGGGCTACCGGCCGGACCCTTTAGCACAAAAGGGCTAAGTTGTGCGAGTGTGAGCGTATGAGGGTGTGAGGTGCGCCTTGTCGTCGGCCACCCCCCTTTCTGGGGGATGCGGACTAGTGTCTATATCTGTACAATACCCAACA
>SDVV010020122.1:0-13386 GCA_016164225.1 Gammarus roeselii
TATATAGATGTATATAAATATATATAGATGTATATAAATATATATAGATGTATATAAATATATATAGATGTATATAAATATATATAGATGTATATAAATATATTTAGATGTATATAAATATATTTAGATGTATATAAATATATTTAGATATATATAAATATATATAAATATATATAAATATATATAAACATATATAAATATATAAATATATATAAACATATATAAATATATATGATACGTGTGATTGAATTCTGACGCCTTGTAACTCGGGAATTCGGAGCAACATTTACCTTGCCCAGGTAGTAAAGTAAGTACCAAATAGACATCAGACCCGCATAAGGCAATGATATTATTGGATCTGCTACTGTACTTCAGTACTACCCCCTACAAGCTGCGACAGCATGTGTGCCGTATGGGTGTGTGGCTATGTGCAGAGAATACAATTACCTGATTAGTGGCCCCAAACGCCCAAAATAAAGTTTTGCCCACTGTAGATCTAGGTCTTGTTGTTGTTGTTGTTGTTCCTAAATTTCAAGTTCATCTCGAAAAGTATTTGAGATACAGGACTGAACCTTAGATCAGTGGAAAGAGGAGACTAAATGAATCAACCAAGTGCTTTTTATTGTGCATTTCTCCTGATTTATTCAAAACTGGTTTAAAAGTGGATTTTGCTAACGAGCCAGCCAGGCACACCAATGGGCAGAGGCCAAATAGTAGAGAACAGCTGATTAGTTTAGAATATTTGATTAGTAGGTTTTCGGTGCATTTGTAAAAAAGTGACGACATTGGGATTTTTTTTTCACTTTTCAACCTGCATCTCTTCCCTGGTGTTTCACCCCACATCTATGAATTTGGTTTAGCTAGATAGTTTAGACCCCGGAACTCAATTCTATGATTTTTTTTTTTAATTTTCCATTATATGATGTATGACATTTTTTTGCAAAGCCAATTCATTATATTATAAGGTTTGAATTTCTTATTGCTGATCCCATCACCCTAATGATCTAATGACTTACTAAATATTGAGTGATGACGCATAATGAAAAAATATTAATAATTCGATTTGCCAAATTCAATCATTTTAACTTTTTCACTGAAGTTTTGTGCATTTATTATTTGCATACATATTTAATTAATCATATATAAGCACCTACGTGAAAAATTTGAGGCTATTGAAGCATTTAAGCATCCTGTTGACTAGCAATGCCTTGAAGAGAGCAAAGAATCTAAAAAAATCAGGCTTACACACGAAAAATAATTGATTTAATCACTTGATTTTTTTCTTCTGAATTAATCGGTGCCAATCCTGCCATAAGCACTCACATATGCCCATCTTTCTGCACCTAACTTAACTTACACCCTCATAAATCTTACAATTTTTATTTTCACTCTGTAACGCTACCAGATAACCTATCACTCGGTATCAACACCACACCTCGTGCCCAACCTTTCTCCAAGTCCGACTTCCTTCCACTTACCTCATCAAAGTCGCATTCGCTGTCACCTTTCAACTTCGTCTTTCTCAGCGCCAACACATCAAATTTCCTCTTCTCAAACATCTCACCAATCTCTCCTCTTTGCTTCATTCGCACTACAGCCAGGCACATTCAGCAACCCCAACAACAGGGTTTGGACAGGAGTGAGCTTCTCGTCTCCCCGCTCGTCTTGCCGTCTTTCTAATGCAAAAAATATATAAAAGGACGAGAAGGGTGAAGGAGTAAACATTTAATTAAACATGGTTCCCAAACCATCCAATCATGGGAAAAGAATTGAAAAAAAAACATGCAAGTTACTTGAAGGAGGAATTGATGAAAGAGAACGAGGAAATTTAGTCATAAAAAAATATGGATTAGACTTGAGAGCTAATTTTTCCCGCTAGAAATATTTAGCTACTAAGCAAATTCCGCAATGGTTGACAAAGGCTCTACATAGCTGTGTTTTATTTAAAGTGATTGTCCACTAAAAAATAATTGTATCCCACTTCTCCTTCAGTTTAACCTATTTCAATCAATTGTTGAGTTATTTGGAATTAGATCGTGGAAAATTGCAATTTGGAACATTTTTCCGGTATCTTCTTTAATCCTGCAAGCGTTCTGCTTAGCAGTCTATGTTGAATTATAAACTGTTGTGTTGACCCACCTGCTCTGATGAATGGGCAATTGCTCCTACTTGAAGCCAAGATGTGTATTTGTGTAAGCAGATATGCCGTGTGTAGGGATAGTCTTGCCGTCGCCTGGCCCCCACTTAAGGCACATGGCAGGAAGCCTTTAGATCGGTCACGGGTAGCTGTTACCTTTTGAAAGTAATTTATTTTTCCAGTGTCCTTGTTAATTAATGTTAAAAATTGATTTACATGCATTTTTTATCATTATTCTGCTTCTTTGACTGTTTGGTCACTAAGTACTTTTTCTTGACATTCTATTTCTTTGCAGGTTTACAAAATTCGTCTGGAAAAACGCGCTAATGAGATTGTAAACCGGCTAAACAAAACTAAAGAAGAGGTAAGTTCTGTGTGTGTTGTCTGTTAGGTACCCTCTTAAAGATGAGTTGGCATCATAGCTCATTAAAGAAAGTTAATTGTGTAGAAAATGTCTTTCACAGCCTTTACCACTTTCTTGTGCTATCAAACTTCAACAATTTCGAGCTAGAGCAACAAGATTTTATGTGTGATGATGGATACTTGAGTCATAGACTTGCTCACTATTGTTGTGTTGAAGATGGACAGTACTGAAAGAAAGTTTCTTTGTGGTTCATTTTTGTTATTGTAGAACAGAAACTACTTGAAAAAAATTGTGTTACATGAACAAATTTTTATTTTGATGCTGTACAGAGGAATATTTTTCTAAGCAATCAGAGATCATTCATAGCTGACAACACATTTAAACTTATTCGTTTATGTATATACACCCATTCATCCATCCGACTGCTCGAGACAATGGCTAAGAAATGCCAAAGCCACCTCAAACAAAAAATTACTTAAAACGTCAATGGTATTATTGGTTCAGCAGATTAGAACTTTGGTAGAATAAGATGGACAACTACCACAAACACCCTCAGGCGTCACATGAAGTTACGTCATGCATACCCACTGCAGAAGAGGTCAAGCTTAAGGTAAGGTGCTAACAAGATTAACACAATTACCTGAAAGTGAGAGAGAAGGGTTAAGAAAGCTACTTCAATAAGTTAGGGTATTGGTAAAACATGAAGCAATCCTAATGACATATATCAACAGAGGACAGCATCAAGGCAGACGTCTGGGGATTACCTCCAAGACAGAAAACACTTTTACACCAGAACACAATATGGATAAACACATATATATAGTTACACCATAACAAAACCCAGTAGCAATAGCTATGGGGGAATTTTGTAGGTGTTGTGGTGGGTAAAGCTTTAAGGCTTCCTGCAAAACAAACAGAAATGGTAAATACAAATACCAATCAAAACACATAGCAACTATATATGACATCAACTAGATGTTATTCCATCTTTGGCACATTGATTCAAATTGAATTCTGATAGATAAGATCAGATTAAGGGATATCTATATCTCCATCAAGATGATAGCAGTTTAAACCACTCATCCTTCTTTGTGAAATAAATAGATACAAAAAGGGATTGCACTTTGAAAAATAACTTAATGAATTATGACATCACTAGCATCATATTTTGTGACTCATAAATGATGACTCAAAAATGAAAATTTAGTACCAACTACATTAAACTCTCATATCGACCATCTCAATTCCATTAAACTTTTGCAGTTTAATTTAAAGTACTCTTTTATGGAGTAACAAGCGGCTTTGAATGAATAGACAATTTTTTAATTAAAACAGAGAAGATCCCTAAAATTTTGCAAATGTAACCTCACAGAAATAATCATAACAAAATAATGCATTAACCAAAATCCTGCCTTCAGGAAGCATCCACAAGTTGACACACAGCACTCACCCTTGCAGTCAGGTGCACTGCTCGCTGCCAACAAGTGGTCAGTCCTGCTTTGGTCCTACAGCCAAATGATGAATGGTGCAGCTTCAGGCAATAATTGAACTTCTTATGCAATGGCGAAATTAGTTGTCAGGCCCAGCTCTGCTTCTTCTGTGAAAATAGAAACACATGATTAGGGGGAAGTTGGGATGGTAGTCCCATTACAACTCGAAGCTATACACAACTTGTCAGTTGTAGCGACTACGTTTTGGGCGGTGACATGTTACTAGGAGCTCTTGTATCACTCTGAATATAAGACCTCCTAGTGACAGGTTATCCTTCAACAAGGAGACGAGCCCAATAAGGTAACCTATACTCACGAAATGAGGCCCTGATTGAACATGGTGGGTCCTCTCAGATAGACAATCACAGTCAGGGTGCAGGTTGAAGATGAAGCAGATAGCCGTAAAAAGCGAGTTACAAACAAGCCAGTAACTAAGAACAGCTCACGCTGACAAAGACTTGAAACGTATCATCTGTGTATTCTGATATTTGTTACTTTGTCAACCTATCATTATACCCAAATAAATTTTCAATCCTAAAATCCTTAAAACAACTCTGCCTGCCTAACCGCAAAAACACAAGGGAGAAAAAAAAATGAAAAGAATTAGTGCACAAGAAAATGTTTCAGTTTTGCATCTTCATCATCTTCAACTTCCCACTCCATTCTACACAATACCAGACCCAACACCTGGAAATCAGCTAAAATCATACTTATCCTGAAATTCAACAAATCTCACATATGTAGTTTCATCATACCTATATTTCTCCTCCCGAATCCCTCTACACAGCACAGTCCCAGGACACAACACACCACGACCACACTCTTCACCAACCTCACAGACCAAGAAGATGCCAGTCCAACGCACCCTGTAATACGCCATTGGCATTAATTAGTAAGGCTGTCGACACAGTTCCAAGACACGATCTCATGAACAAATTACTCAACAGCCTACAATAACAAGCCATCTCAAGAACGCCACTTCTCCAATGGCATCCAACAGGCCCCCGTCTTTTCCCTCTTCGCTCGTCAACGCCACCATGCACGACCTACCCATACCAACAGAACACAACACCTACATCAGCTCCTACGCGGATGATCTCACCTTAATCGCACATCTCCACAAGCACGAGACCGCAGCTGCACACCTCCAGCAATGCCTGAACTCTCTCGAAGTCCGGCTGCTAGACATAAGAATGAGTGTCTGCAAGCAAGTCATCACTTACATTATTAACACCAAATTAACGGTGAATATCGCAACCACTATCGTGTCGCGCTCAATAACACTCCCATACCCCACAGTCTCACTACTACTATCCTTGGTGTAACCTATGACACGGGGATGCCGTTGAAACCTTGCACGAATAACATCAGCACTGGAGCCCGACCAATACTGAACGTGTCCTGGGCACTTACCAGCACCACTACCTACGGACACTCCAAGGAATCAATTACAACACCATACAATTCATTCTTCAGACCTACGCAAACACCGCCTGGTTCTCTGACATTGCTCTCGCACACATTAATTCCATACAAAGAATGCAGAACACGGCGTTGCGCATAGCAACGGCTGTACACATACCGCATCCATTCACTATCTGCATGAGGAAACGAAGGTCTTTCAAACATCATTGTGATATGAAAGTGACAAATTCTGCCACAAGGTTGTGGACCCGGTACACCTCAGCCACCACCTATTGAACCCACGTCGAACCCACCGAAACCTACATAATTCACCGGCAGCACACTTCGGCTCTCTTTACACAACCATTCCCCGTCCTACAGACTACACATCTATGTACAAACACACACACTCTTCACAGCTCATGCACTGGCTGACCCTAAAGTCAACAATGTCCTACATAATCACCTACTTGAGGGGTGCAAGAAGGACATTGACTCCAGTGCACTAGAAAGCCTTGGCACTCTAATCTAATCACCTACCTACCTGAGGTGGACGTGGAGGAATTGGAAATGCCCAAAGGTGACACGGTTCATCTGTCGCGGTTGGAGTGCGGGTACCACATGGCCCTTTAGTCCTACCAATATAGGCTGGCCCTTTCCGATCTCTGTTTGCGATGCCAGGGTTCACCCGATACGGGTTGAGGTGGATGGATGATTATTCATTTTATAGATCATCAACACTTTATATAAGTATTGTATCATTTCTTATTTCGTGGGCTTTTATTATTTATCTGTGCCCTTTTTTCATGGCGATAAATTTTGCTTTGGTTATTATATGTCGAGGCTGGTTAAGACTAGGTGACCCGGGGAATGGGTGGCACTCGTCGGACCCGCGAAACTCTGAAGACCCAGGGTTTCGGGAATCCGGCTACTTGAAAGACCAGGAGAATTTGGGGACACCCGTTGGATCTTTCTGAGGCCCTTTGGGACACCCTTGAGGCACTTTGGGACACCCTTGAGGCACTTTGGGACACCCTTGAGGCACTTTGGGACCCCCTTGAGGCCCCTCTGAACTCAGAGACCCTTGCTTCCCCCTCCCCACGCTGTAAAACCTGTTCACAGAAAAATGTAAGTATGTGAAATGCTTGAGTAGAACAATTAGCTATTTCAGTCCACGGATTACTGGCACAGAAGGGAGAGCCGCGTCCAGGCTAGTCGAAGTGCGTCGAGATCTCGCGTTGAAGCGAGTCGAGTTGAAATGATTCGAGGCGCGCCGAGATGAGCGTAGACGAGGGGACTCGAGGGACCCGGGGAGCTCGGGTGACTTTTACTCTACGGGACTCATCGTGCGTGTTTGGGGCCCAAAGGACCTATGCCCTCCCCCCCACCGCTCCCACCCTGGAATGCTTGAGTAGAAAAAATAGTTATTAACAGTCCACAAGATTACCGGCGCAGAGGGGGAGAGCTGCGTCAACGTTGGTCGAGATCAGTCGAAACATGTCGAGAAAAGTCGAGTTCGGCGCGACGAGTCGAAACTGGCCGAAATGAGTAGAGAAAGCCGAGATGAGCTGAGAAGAGAGAAGCCGAGGAGCTCGGGGGACTTGGGTTACCCTCCAGGACCCATCGGTCTCTTTTTGGGACCCTAGTAACCTTTGCCCCCCCCCCCCCCACACTAACCCCCTAAACAATAAGTGTGACGTCAATAATCTGAGCAGCTTTTCAGCCCATGATGAACCAGCCCTTTCTTTCCTCTTCGCGAAGCACAATTTTGCCACCTAAAATAATGCTAATGTACTTGTGCGAGAGGTCCTGTTTGTGATTTTGTGAGGACGCGTTTTTCAGTCCGTGCTCCCTCGCGCGTGCGCGGACCGTATGTAATTAGTGTTGTTGACATTTACCGCGTAACTATAAACCTTGTGGTGAGTTGCGGTTGGAGTTGATCTGATCCGTGTAGCCGTGGACCTTGTACCAATTTTGACGATGCTATCTGTGCGCACTGGCGTGCGCACATTTTACACTTGAGGTTCTGAGGGGTTGGAGGCGGGAATTCGTTTCGTCTGAGTCTTTAGCTTACCTGAATAAAATAACTTTACTGTACTGAACTAGGCCGCGTAGCTGTAAACATTGTGGTGCGTTGCTGTCGGGGCTTACTATGTCCGTGTAGCCGTAAACCTTGTACCAGTCTCGACGATGCTGCCTGTGCGCACTAGCGTGCATACATATTACTCTTGAAGTTCTAAATGATTTAAAACTGAGATAGTTTCGTCTGAACGTTTTTCTTGCGTGCACCAGCGTGCGTCTGACACGACTGAAATTTTCAAAGTGTTCTGACTTTGATAAGGTTGTTTTTCTCGCATGCTGGGGCGTGCGAGCCTACTGGAATCCATGATCGTTGAGCCCTACGGGGGAGCCTGTTATGACTCACGGTGAGGCTCCGGTGGAAATGAGGCTCCGGTGGAAATGAGGCTTGAAGCAAGTTAAAACCGATACGGTAGAGCGCATCACGACGTCGTGCCCAGCAATTGCACCCGGTAGACTCAATTATGTTATCTCGTCGGTACGTGATCTCTGGGGCCTCCTGCGAGGCTGCATCGACTTCTTCAAGGCTGTAGGTCTAATTGGCGACCTGCACCGGCTATAACCTTCCCATTATGTACATGTCTGCGGCCGTGGCTACTCCCACCGCAGGAGGAGCTAGGGTTAAGCAGCAACAACAACTGCACAAGAGTAAAAGACAATTCGTGAATGATTCGATTATTTAAGTAATGAGACTTCAGTTTTCACAGTAGATAGTTACATTTAATCTGTATAAACAAGCGATCCGACGAATTCATCGTGCATTTATGCCAAGGTTTATACTATATTTGTAGTATAAATGCATATCAAGTTTAATAGTTTAATTGAGCCATAGCTATCAGTTTCGTAGTTTGGACCTCTCGCGTGCGAGTGTTGATCAATATTTGAAAGAAACACTTTATCTCTACGTATTGTATTTACTCACTGCTCATCATTGAAATAAAAACGCTATTCAGCAGGTAGAATGGAAAACTTCGCGAGTTAACGTTTGTTGTTTCTTTGCTCAAGGAATTATGGAACCTTCTCTGGCTCCTACTAGATTGGAATCATGCATGATCATGAAAAAATTCAGACTTGTTTGCAGGCTCCGTTCATTGTGTGATACAGATACACGGGATCACTATAATCCTGACTGAAGGCCTGGCTACCTTCTGTGAAGCAGAATAATCTGGAGGAATAATACCTTGGGTGAATAAGTTATGGGTGTTCTGTCATTGGTTAGGTTTTAAAGAGTTGAATGAAATAACTTAAGTGAACATTTAATTCGTCTTGCGTTTGATATTTACTTTCAACATTGTTGTTAACAATTATCTTCGATGGTTATATCTTGCTAGCTTGAATACTTAGTATGAAAGTATTGTCCTTCTTTTGTTCTCTTCCCAAGACAAAATTGCTAGCTGGAATACCTAGTATGAAAGTATTGCTCTTCTTTCGTTCTCTTCTTGAGGCAAAATTGCTAGCTGGAACACCTAGTATGAAAGTATTGCTCTTCTTTCGTTCTCTTCTTGAGGCAAAATTGCTAGCTGGAACACCTAGTATGAAAGTATTGCTCTTCTTTCGTTCTCTTCTTGAGGCAAAATTGCTAGCTGGAACACCTAGTATGAAAGTATTGCTCTTCTTTCGTTCTCTTCTTGAGGCAAAATTGCTAGCTGGAACACCTAGTATGAAAGTATTGCTCTTCTTTCGTTCTCTTCTTGAGGCAAAATTGCTAGCTGGAACACCTAGTATGAAAGTATTGCTCTTCTTTCGTTCTCTTCTTGAGGCAAAATTGCTAGCTGGAACACCTAGTATGAAAGTATTGCTCTTCTTTCGTTCTCTTCTTGAGGCAAAATTGCTAGCTGGAACACCTAGTATGAAAGTATTGCTCTTCTTTCGTTCTCTTCTTGAGGCAAAATTGCTAGCTGGAACACCTAGTATGAAAGTATTGCTCTTCTTTCGTTCTCTTCCCAAGACAAAATTGCTAGCTGGAATACCTAGTATGAAAGTATTGCTCTTCTTTCGTTCTCTTCTTGAGGCAAAATTGCTAGCTGGAACACCTAGTATGAAAGTATTGCTCTTCTTTCGTTCTCTTCTTAAGGCAAAATTCATTTGACGAATGTTTCTTTGTGCAGATGAAAATTGATTTTCGCGCTGAGCGTGAGAAGCGTGATGAGCTGCAGAGAGGCAAGGCGAAGAAGGAGGTGAGGGACAGGATGCAGCAGGAGAAGGAAGAGGCCGAGAAGAGAAAACAGGAAGCCTCGTTAAGGTAAGAAGGGAGTTTAGCCGGTAGCGGTTTGACATCGTGAAGTAGGAGGCGGGATGCACTTGACGTGTCCTTATTTTTGTGTTGATCTCGAGAGTTATCGGACTGTGGATCGGTGCAACCCTGTGTAAGTGATAGGTGGTGTTAATAGTATGTACCAATGGCCAAGTTAATAAGAGATTGGCAGGTATATAATGTATTTGCATAATACTCCAAAGGGTTTTTGGGTACCTTGTCGCGAGGGATTAGAATTCTTCTATCGTAACTCCTTATGTGTAGTAAGAGGTGACTTATTAAGGCGGAGCGAGGAGGTTAGCGATTCATCGTCTGTGAACACATTCTCTCAAAGACTTGCAAGGCACCTGAGGTGAGAGACCCAAATGTTAGGGTCGCTGAATGTGCGTGGTTGTAGCACGAAAGTAGAGAGAGATTGGTAAGACTTTGTGAGGAAGTAGTTCGATGTGTTAGTGCTGAATGAGACGAAGTTGAAAGGGGAGAGGGGCGAGTGTGACTCTGGCTTGATAAGCTGAAGGAAGTGGGGCGTCAAGGACGGTTGAGCACGAGAAGGTGTGAGTTGAAGGAAGTGGGGCGTAAAGGAAGGTCGAGCACGAGAAGGTGTTGTGTAACTATTGAGTGATCGGTTGGCTAGTAGCGTTTCCGAATGGAAGGAGGTTGTCCTCTAGATTGATGTGGGGTGAAAGTCAAGTAGGTATAGGTGTGTTCGGACCTGGTATCGTTAGGAGGAGAGGGAACTATTTTGGGTTAACCTAAGTAAGTGTATCAAGAGTTGTGGATGTCAATAAAACGTAGTTGTATTGGGGGACTTAGATGCGAGAGCTGGAGATATAGTGGTGGAAAATAGGGTAGGGAGGTACGGCGTCCCGGTAGAAATGACCGTGGAAAAATACTGTTAGGTCTGTGCGCGGAGCAGGAACTGGAGTTTGGAAACTGCTTGTTCGAGAAGCGAAAAATCCAGACGAACACGCGGGTTAGGATGGTACAAGGCGCAGTGGTCGACAGAGGGCCAATTTTTTTGTGCTGATTTAGAGAAGTGTGGTGGGGAGGCTGTTCAATATGAGTGTAATGGAAGAGGAGGTTTGAGGAATGTCTGACCATCTAATGGTGCTACGAAGATTAAGAGCGGAGCAGAGTTGGAAAGGAAACAAAACAGTCTTGGGAGGAATTGAGGTAATGATGAGGGAACTGAATGAGCAAAGCAGAGCTAATGAGTTCCAGCAGGCGTTGAAGGTGGAATATGATAGTGCGAGAGAGAAAGACCTGAGTAATGTTGAGGAAGGAGACGCCCAGAGATACGTTGTCGGGATGTGCGGATAATGTGTGAGCTGTGGGTGGGTGTAGTGCTCCGGATACTCGACCGAGCATTTGCGCTGCTGGAATGGACCATTTTTTTGTGAAGAAGGGAGGATTGCGAGTCATGAATTTCAACTGGCGGTGACGCAGAAGAGAAAAGCTTTTATGTAGTGGTCGTAAGCAATGTCTGTGGTGACCTAGGACAATTATAGAGAAGAAAAAGAAGAAGCGGTCGGTGAGGAGAGCTAAGAGGGACGCTGGTATCAGCCAGATGGGATAGGCAGTTGTTCCAGAATTTTGAGCAGAGGTAAATGATGTTATAGAAAGAGGCAAGGCGGGTCAAAAAGTGGGTAAAAGATGTTGATGTCCGCTCGTTGTGGGAGAGCGGTGATGTACGGAAGTGTTGGGCGGAGTATTTTGATGAGTTGTTGAATGTTGAGGATGTAAGAGAGGCTAATATTGTGGCTGTGATGGTGGTACACGGATGCCGGTTTTTGAAACGATACTTGTTATGGACATTACTAAGAAAGAGGTACATGAGGTAGTAAATGTGATGGCAGCAAGGGAAGCCGCTGGTTTGTACAGCGCTGCGACTGAGTACTCGAAGAGGTTGTAGTAACTGTAGTCGAATGACTGTTGAGGCTTCTGAATCTGTGTTTTGTGTCGTGCGTGGTGCATGCATTGTTCCGCTGCATAAGGCAAAGGTGATACAAATTAATGCTACAACTTGAGAGGTATCAGTTTGTTATGTGTTGTCGCTAAGTTGTACGGGAGATTGCTAATCGTGAGGATAGAGACTACGGATGGTGCGATTGGCGAGAAACAGTGTGGTTGCTGGAATGGGAGGGGGTGTGCCTAATAGATTTTTGGAGTGAGACAAGTCTGTGAGAAGTCTCTTGTGGAGGGAATGGATGTGGAAAATCCCCACGATAAGGTTGACTAGGAGGCGCTATGGAGAGTGCTGCTTGGTATGAGTGGGCGGCAAGTTGTTGAAAGCTCTTCAGAGTCCTACAGTTCATTACACTTTATTGTACCCAACAGTTTACACCCTTCCTCCACTCACGATATCACATCGGTTTCCACTATTTCAGTTTTCTCCTCAAGAAAGCCCAGGTACTTATATAACACTGAACTTCATTCATTAACTCAATTTAGGAAGCCAATAATTTTGCTCGCCCCGACATTTCTCTAACATTTCATTACTTTACTGTTACACACATTAACTCGCAGCTCCCTCCTCCCACACACTAGCCACCCAACATCTTCGAACCTACTACCAGTGCCGTGTCATCCAAAAACAGTAACTGACTCTGCTGCCAACTCCGCCCATTTGGTCCCAACAGCTTCAACCTCGACCCATTGTACTAACGTTCACCTCCCTGTACCAAACTTAAAATTTCTAACAAATTTTAATTTCGTCAGTTATTGTTTCCGCACACTCTGATGTGTGAACGTATCAGAATCAACTATCTTTGCGCCGTATGAATTTGTTATTTATCAAATAGTTGCATGCATTTCAAACTCACGCATGCAGCAGTTTCATAATGGTTCCAAGGGTTGATAATTTTGTGCGATGAATGCACGAGTAACAAATTATATTTGTACATAGGTATATCGACATAACGCTGCGTTTTGTCTTCCTGGCTAAACAATCTCTACACGGATGAATTGGTCTGGGAGGTGAACACGAGTGTGATGTGTCAAGGCTTGGGGCTACTGGGAGTAAGCGGGCAGTATCAGCAGTTGAGTCGGTTACTGTTGGCGGATGATGTGTCACTGGTGGCAGATTCGGAGAACTTGTGTAGGCTAGTGTGGGAGTTTAATAGAGTGTGAGAGGAGAGAGCTACGAGTTAACGCGGTTAAAAGTAAATAGCTCAAACAAATGGAGAGTTATTGGAGGAAATTCAGTGTTTTAAGTATCTGGGCTTTCATGTGGAGTAGACTGAACTAGAGGAAACTGAGGTGAAATCGACAGTAAAGGAGTGGTGTAAAATGTTCGGTGCATCGAAGAGTTTAATGAGCCGGGAGCATGTAGTTTCCATATTTTTCAACGTTAAAAACAACGTTTGACGCCACCTGGAAATACGGCATATTGAATGATATCCACCGCAAAGGCATGAGAGGCTGCCTACCACGTTTTATTGACCAATTTCTGCTAAATCGTGCATTCAAGTTCAAGGTCAGTGACATTCTGTTGCTGATGTATCCTCTAGACATGGAAATCGCTTTTGTTCCCTCACCAATTATTAACTGAGAACCCCCTAGATGGTACAGATTGGTCCCTTATTTGTGCTATGACCTTAAACCGCACGTTTGTCTTGCAATTAAAGTGGTCGTGTAACGTTAACGTTACAGATACAGA
>SDVV010020123.1:0-13386 GCA_016164225.1 Gammarus roeselii
TTTCCCGCCCTTGGCATCCCGCTGTCGGGATGGTCGTGGGTGGGGGGGGGCCCGGCCATTATGACGCGGCGGGGGTAAACCAGTGAAAACTGTGGGCCCTGCTGCTGACGACGGTTCCTCGGTACATTCGGGACCCAGAGTGTAAGTTGAGCCGGACCCTTTAGCACAAAAGGGCTAAGTTGTGTGAATGTGAGCGTGTGAGGGTGTGAGGTGCGCCTTGCCGTCGGCCACCCCCCTTTCTGGGGGATGCGGCCTAGTGTCTGTATCTGTATCTGTATCAATGTCTTGGTCGAGTGGGAGACCAGAACTGGACAGCACGTTCCAGGCGTGGTCTGACTGGGGTTGTATATAATTAGGATTATCTTCTTGTTGCTGAACTTGAACTGCCTCCCAATATATCCGAGGACTTAGCCTTTTTCTCAACTTCTATGCACTGTCTTGAGTACTTCAAGTCCATGCTGATGCAGACTTCCAGGTCTTTTTCTAGGTAAATGGTCGGGATCTGGCTATCGAATAGAGAGTAGTTTGCAGATCTGTTTGCTCTTCTGATGTGCATGATGGTGGATTCATAGACATTGAATGGCATTTGTCATGCCTCCGATCACTCCTTAATTCTGTCGAGGTCAAGTTGCAGGGACATGACTGCTATGGGGTTTGCTGAGTTTGCTCCTAGTTTGGTGTCATCAGTGAACTTTGATATTTTGCTGACAATGCCTATGTAAGGCATTGATGTAGATCAGGGTCTGGAGTGGGCCAAGGACTGATCCTCGAGAGTCCTTTTGACGGGAGCCCACTGTGAGCTTTCGCCCTTGAACACCACTCGTTGTCTCCTGTCAGAGAGCCGGTGTTCAATCTTCTCCGCAGTTCTACCCACGACTCAGAGAGCTAGCTCTCACTTTGGTGAGAAGTCTGTTATGAGGAACCTTCTCGAATGCTTTCAAGTCAAGATGGAGGATATTGATAGCCTTCGAGTCGTCGTAAATAGAGATCATATGGTGGAAGAATTCCAAGGGGTTGGTCAGCCATGATCTCTTACACAAGAATCCGTGCTGACTATTCCCAGTAGATCATTTGTCTCCAGGTGGTTTAGTATTCGGTCTGCAATGATTGACTCAGATACTTTGCCCACAACTGAGGTAAGGCTGATGAGTGAATAGTTTCTCTGGATGTTTTTCGGTTCCTTCTCGAGAATGAGGGTCAAGTCAGCTACCTTCAGGTCGTCGGGAACCGTCCCATATTCCATTGATCGGTTGAAAATTCACCAGGAGATGAAGGGGCGATTCTATTTGAGACAATTTTGATCACTCGCGAAAGGAACCTGTCGGAACCTACAGATTTATTGGCTTTCTCGTTTTTTATTGTGACTATTGTTTCTACTGTTGAGCATGGGATGTCCACCAAAGGATGTACTCCCCGGTACCTAATGGTCGGTTCCGTGGTTGCACAAATGCTATTTTCGGTGAATAAGTTGACAAATAAATTGTTAAGTACAGAAGAACGCACCGCTCTACAGAACATCGTCCGCACTTTGCAGATCAGGCTACACTGATCATCCACTGCTTTGGGGCTACGGTGGTGCCAGAAAGGGACGCTGCGCGACGCTCCTGATAGGCGATTCAAAACTCATAGCTTGTAGGAGGCTGCCGCGTGGCGTTTTTTCTTGTTACTGTACACCGGCTGACTCGTGTGAAACGACATGAGCCCGTTAACAGCGGAAGCAGTTGGTGCCGGCCCGGGTGACGTTTTGCCTCGTCACAGCGTTTTTCTCAACACAACTCGGACGTTGCCGCGTGGCAGGTCCTTATCCTCGACAGGCGCCGACTGTCCCCTGTGTGAATTACTTAGACTTCCTTACACGGCGTTGTATTTTTTTATGGTTTCACGCATTCTTGCCATGCGGTGAGAACGCCTTAGCATCCACCGGTGTTGAAGCGTCATACCTCCCACTCAAACTAAACCTCCTTCAGATGACATCATTCCCTAACAACAGCATAAAGCTGTAGAGCGCCCGCTAGGTAACGGAACTCGTTCTTGAAGTCATGCTTCGGCCCAGCTCACTCACCGTGTAATATTTTGCTCAGCCCAGCTCACTCGCTGAGATATTTAGTTCAGCCCAGCTCACTACCCGTGTGATATTTCGCTCAGCCCAGCTCACTTGCCGTGAGATATTTTGCTCAGGTCAGCTCACTCGCCGCGAGATATTTCGCTCAGGTCAGCTCACTCACCGTGAGATATTTAACTCAGCCCAGCTCACTCGGGGGGAGATATTTCACTCAGCCAAGCTCACTCGCGGTGAGTTATTTTGCTCAGCCCAGCTCACTCGCTGCGAGATATTACGCTCAGCCTAGCTCACTCGCTGTGAGATATTCCGCCCAGCCCAGCTCACTCGCTCACTGCAAGATATTTGCTCAGCCCAGCTCACTCGCCGTGAGATATTTCAAAGAAAATCACGGCTGGCCCAAGGCTCGGGAAGGTTCCATTGGCAGGAGTTGTACACGGTCGTCATCGTCCATCTGTAGGTCGTGTGAAGGGCTCGGATTAGTAGGAGTGCCATTATGTGCTGGGATATTCCTACCGAGGAATGACACAGCACACCATCAGGTGCATTGTTCAGAGAACTAAAAATACATTAATAATATGAGGATCAGGAATGCAACGGGCTCAGCTTAGGCTGGTTCAATTCCCCCCCTCTCGAGGTGGGTCGGAGGTAGGAAAGTTGCGTCCTTTCTTACATCATGGGTCGGTTGGGTTGAGTGAGGGAGGAGGAGTGACTGGGTCCGTTTGAGCAAACGGTTTGTCGGAAAGGAGAGCGAGACAAGCCCACCTGTCTCCCCTCCCCACTGTGACGTCAAAAAAGAGCGGGACAAGCCCACATGCCTCCCCTCCTCTCTTGACATCAAAGGAGATCGGGACTAGCCCACCTGCCTCTCCTCCCCCCTTGACGTCAAAGGAGAGCGGGACTGTTCCATCTGCCTCCCCTCCCCACTTGACATCAAAAGAGAGCAGGACTAGCCCGCCTGACTTTCTTCCCCACTTCACGTCAAAAAAGAGCAGGACTAGCCCACCTGACTCCCCTACCCAATGTGACGCCAAAAGAGAGCTCAACTAGCCCACCCGACTTCGCTTTCCACATGACGTCAAAGGAGAGCGGGATTAGTCGACCTGCCTCCCCTCCCCACTTGAGGTCAAAGGAGAGCGGGATTAGTCGACCTGCCTCCCCTCCCCACTTGGTGTCAAAGGAGAGCGGGACTAGCTTACCTGCCTTCCCTCCCCACTTGACATCAAAGAAAAGCGAGACTAGCAAACCTGCCTCATCTCCCCACTTGGCGTCAAAGGAGAGCGGGACAAACCTATCTGCTTCCCCTCCCCCTGTGACGTCAAATGAGAGCGGGACTAGCCCACCTGCCTCCCCTCCCCACTGTGATGTCAAAAGAGAGCGGGACTAGGCCGCCTGCTTCCCCTCCCCACTGTGACGTCAAAGGAGAGCGGAACCAGGCCATCTGCCTCCCTTTTACATCACAAAGGGGGCATTTCACTTACCCACTATGACATGTATGTTGTGGGGTTACCGGCCGGACCCTTTAGCACAAAAGGGATAAGTTGTGTGAGTGTGAGCGTATGAGGGTGTGAGGTGCGCCTTGCCGTCGGCCACCCTTCTTTCTGGGGGATGCGGCTTAGTGTTTGTATCTGTACTATGGCATGAAATGTCAGGAGCTGAAGTAAGGATTACCTGAGAGGGGTTACTTCCCTTCAGGGGAAACTGAGTTATTCTTCACAAATTCAGCCGTCCTAGGGGGTCGGTAACCACACTGGTAAGAGCGGAAACCACCGAGCGTATCGGGGAGCAGTCGCGGACTTATTTGCCTGGCTCTTGCACGCCCTATAAAGCCAAGCCTTTGCCTGACTGCTGCACGCCCTATAAAGACAAGCCTTCGCCTAGCTGCTGCACGCCCTATAACGACAAATCTTCGCCTGGCTGCTGCACGCCCTATAAAGACAAGCCTTCGCCTGGCTGCTGCACGCCCTATATAGCCAAGCCGGCGTAGGCGAGTAGCGATATTAGTCGGCTTATCGATACTTGAAATTTCAATAATTGGAAAATAATATTCAAAGTATCGATATTTACAGACACAGACACTAGGCCGAATCCCCTGGAAAGGGATGTGGCTGACGGCAAGGCGAACCTCACACCCACATATGATCACTCACACAGCTTAGCCCTTTTGTGCTAAAGGGTCCGGCCGGTAAATCAGCAACACACACTCTGGGTCACGAGTGCGGTCCGAGGATCTGTTGTCAGAAGCAGGGCCCGACAGCTCTCTCTGGTTTACTTCCGCCGCATAATGATAGCCGCCCCCCCCCTCCCCCAACGACCATCCCGACAACGTGATGCCAAGGGTGGGAAAGCACATCAGAGCAGGGTCAAAAATCAACCATTCACAACCATTCTCCACTCATGCCTGTTCATTGCACGCTCTCTCGCCAATTCCACATTCAAGTCTCTCCTTCCCAACGCCTGCTTCACACCGTCCATCCACCCAAACTTCAGTCTACTACTAGGCCTGCAACCACTCGTCTCCGCCTTCATCACTCTTTTCACCAATTTCCTTTCATCCATCCTCACCATGTGCCTGAATGATCTCAGAACACGTGAATCCACTCTGTCTTCCAGCTTCTTCACCATCCCCGTTCTGATTCGAACCACGTCGTTGGTGATCCGGTCTCTCAGAATATCTCCTGCCATGCTCCTCAAACATATCATCTCGAAAACATTCAACCTTCTTCTCTCCTCTGCTCTCACCCCCCAAGTCTCAGCTCCGTAGAGCACAGTTGGGACAACAACACCCTCATACAGCCCTCTCTTTGCTTCCATCCTCAACGTCCTACAGCTCATTACACTCTTTAGTGCACCCAACACTTTACACCTCTCCTTCACTCACGTCTTCACTTCAGTTTCCACTGGTTCCGTCACCTACACATGGGAGCCCAGATACTTGTAACCCTGAACTTCCTCCAACAGCTCTCCATTTCGGCGGACACTCATTTTGCTCGCATCCACAGTCCTCGAGCATCTCATGACTTTACTTTGACCCACGTTCACTTGGAGTTCCTTCTTCACACAATCGACCAACTCGGACACAAGCCTACATGGCTTTTCCTCTGAGTCCGCCACCAGCGCCGTCTCATCCGCAAATAGCAGCTGGCTCAACTGCCAACTCCTCCCATTTGCTTCCAACAGTTCCAAGCCACGACCCAGCGCACTCGCGTTCACCTCCCTGACCACTCCATCCATATAGAGATTGAACAGCCAGGGAGACATCACGCAACCTTGTCTAAGTCCCACTTTCACTCACCTCGCTTCCCACTCCGACACATGCTTGACTGTCAACATAGAAACTCGGCACCGCTTTCAACAGATGTCTGCCCACTCCATACAAACGCAACACCCTTCACAGCGCTCCTCTGTCAATCCTGTCATGTGCCTTTTTCAGATAGATGAAGGCCCAGAACACATCTTTCCCCTTTGCAAGGTACTTCTCACAGACCTGTTTCACTGCAAAAATCTGATCGAAACACCCTCTACCACTCCTAAAGCCACACTGTTCCTCCCCAATTGCGCAGTCCGTACAGTCTCTATTCCTTTTGATCAGCATTGTCCCATACAACTTACAAGCCACACATAACAGACTGATACCTCTCGAGTTGCAGCATTAATTTTTCTCTCCTTTGCCCTTATACAGCGGAACAATGCAAGCACTGCGCCACTCAATCGGTACCACGCCCGCTAGAATAAACAAGTTCAGTAGCCTCACCAACCATTCGACAATCGTTCTTTTACCCTTTTTCAGGCACTCGGTCGGTAATGTCAGCAACAAGTCTTTCTCCCAAAACTCATTCAAGCACCACCACCCACAGCAACAATGTCAGCCTCTCTGTCATCCTTGACGTTCAACAACTCATCAAAATACTCGGCCCACCTCTTCCGTACACCACCATTTTCCTACAACAACTGGCAGTTTTCATCTTTCACCACCTCCTTTCTGGTCTCTCCCTCTCTCACTCTCTTAACCTCTTTCCAGAACATCTTTTTGTTCTCCTCAAAATTGTGGCACAACAGTCTGCCCCACCTGGCATCAGCGTCCCTTTTAGCTCTCCTCACCAAGCGCTTCACTTCGCTTCTCATCTTTTTATAACTTTCATATGCCACCAGCGACTTCACCTGCAACCACTCCTCAAACGCTCCTCTTTTCCGTGCCACCGCCAGTTTGACCTCATCGTTTCACCACTCGCAACCCTTCCTTCTGCACCCGCCCACACGGCGCGCACCACACACATTTTTTGCACATCTCAGCAATGCATATTCTAACTTCTCCCATTTTTCCTCCACATCTCTCAGATCCTGTCCTCTCACGTTGTCATATTCTTCTCTCAACGCATCTTGGAACTCCTCCGCTCTGCTTCTCACATTCAGTTCACTCATTTTCACACCTCTCTTCCTCCTCCCACTCTTATGTTGCCCTTCCACCTCTGCTCCACTCTTAATCTACCTACCACCAGCAGATGGTCAGACACTCCTACACCCTCCCCTCTCAACACCCGCACATCCAACAGCCTCCTCACCACTTTCCTCTAAATCAGCGCAAAATTCAGCAGCGCTCTCTCAACCACTGCACCACGGGCCATCCTTACCCATGTGTTCTTGTGGATATCTCGCTTCTTGAACAAACTGTTCCCAACCACCAACTTCTGCTCCATACACAGGCCCATCAGATTTTTTCCACTGTCATTTCTACCGGGAACGCCATACCTTCCCATCACTTTCTCCCCCACAATATCTCCAACTCCCACATTAAGGTCGCCAGTACAACTACATTGAAATGACCTCCAAAACTCTCAATGCACTCACTCAGGTCAGTCCAAAATTGCTCATACTCCTCTTTACTCCTCTCGCTACCCGGACCGTTTGCACTCACAAATACCGATCTTTCTACGCCTAATTTAACTTTCACCCACATCAATCTTGCGAACACCTCCTATTCGGTAACGCTACGAGCCACCCGATCACTTAATATCAACACCACACCTTCTCGTGCCCAGCCTTCCTCCACTCCAGACTTTTTTCACTTACCACACCAAACTCACATTCGCCCTTACCTTTCAACTTCGTCTCACTCAGCGCCAACACATCAAACTTCCACCTCACAAACAACTCCCCGATCTCTCTCTTTACTCCATGCGTACCACAGCTACGCACATTCAGCGACCCTAACAATAAGGTTCGGAGAGGCGTGGGCCTCTCCTCCCCCCGCTCATCTTGCCGTCTTCGATTTCCGATATATTTTTGCATACGTTCTCTCAACAAAATTTCTCGTTCTTACGAATGGTGCGATCTATTTCAAGCTTAGATTAAACTCTGTAAAGTTACAGGTAATTAATTGGAAAAAATATCTAAACACGGGGATTAAAATTGAAGTATCCCAATTAATTTTTTGCACGAAATTATTCATCTCCATACTTGGCGTTTCCAACTGTAAGTTCAGACTTTCTTTTCCGTGAACACGCTAGGAAAACACGTTGCAGCCCCTGCTATCTGTTATATAAAGGGTGAACATAGAAATACGAATATTTTGATTATGTAATGCATGACAACAGTTGACCTTTAACAAAAGACCTCTGCAATAATCTTTGTGTTATCACAAGCAACAAAGCATTGGCATTGGACGAATGTGATGGAGTTACATGGGGATGAACATATACAGTTAGCATGAGAGTTTTAGCACGGGCAAAAAATGAATGAAGCAGACTAAGAAAACAAAAAACTAATACATTCAACGGTAAGAAAGAAGACAGTTATAAAGTTTTAAAATGCTCAATAAATATTTAAATGAAATGATAGTGAGAGTTTTTGTATTTTTTACTTGGTAAGAAAATACGAGTATTATTTCACATGAAATACGATGCAAATTCATAACAATAACGGAATAGAAAGCAATGCGTATACGGAACACTTCAAGAGCAAAGATGGATAGATACAATCTTAAGCTGAACAACAGCTTTGATCAGTCGATGCAGGAAGGAGCCTTCTTGTAGAAATGAATGGAAAGATGTTCAGTTTAGGAAAGTTTCAATTAATCAGAAAAAGCTTAGCTAATCGCACTAACTGAGGGGCAGTGGGGAGTCGCATTGCCCTGCAAAGCGTCATTGACTCTTTATTGTACCTTGAATAGAATACAGGAAAGTGTTGTCAATTGATTGCAAGACAATACAGTTGCTAATCATCCAATGGTAGTGGGTATAATCATATAGATCAGATCTAACACGTCGAACATTACTTGTGACAATTTTGTGCGGCACGTTCGTGAACGGGAAGAAATTACCACAGTCGTCGAGCAATGACGACATTCAATAATAGCATTTGTAAATATTTCCTCTCTTATATTCTTATATATTTATGTTTATTAAGCTAACTAGTCCATACACTTAACACAAAAATCTCTAAAAATTAATATCTCTCAAGTTACAACTTATATCAAAATTTGAAATGACCGGTTTAAAGAAGAGCGAGAGTCACTGCACAAATCGTGTCCCTCATTCCAAGGAGTGGGTGAATGTTGTGAAATACTTCGATCTGTTGTTCCAATAGGGTAGATGAACACACAACTCACTGACTATGGTCTTTAAGCACAAGCCACTCATAATACTCTTCAAGAACCCAGTTGCTTGTAAGAGTGACATCAAGAAGCGCATCGCACCAAAACTGACCTCGGGTATGGTGAAAACAACTTCATATGTGTAGGCAAAGATGTAAGTGTTGCAGCTTCTTATAACGTGATAAGGTATTGGGAGTAGAATGAAGAGCGTGTTGTATGGATCACAGCGTATTGTGGTGTCGAGGAGTTACCTGTTCAGGCACGGGCAGGTCGAGCAGGCGCAGTATGGCGGCTGGCACGCCAAGTGACGCTGCCAGCTGCTCGTAGATGGCCTGCGCTGACCGCAGAGTCAGTTCCAGGTCCAAGCGCTGACTTGTGTCATTGATGTGCTGAGACATCACAAAAAGGTTTATTCAGTTACAAGACAAACAAAGGGAGGCATTAGATGGCGATACTTAATTATGATGAGACATGCTGTTTTATACAATAATGAGCAAGTGAACGGTACCAAAGACATTGAAATCGATATTAAATAAGTCGGAACTGTTGTTACCGCGTCAACAGGTCAAGAAAAAATCCCACTGCTCAGATATCTATAGAAAGAGACACGGCCGACTACCCCATAAGGAGGGGGACCAATGATGGCAAAGACGCGCCTCAAACTCTTTCATGCATTCACACACATACAAGAGCCTAGCCCTTTAGGAGTAAAGTGTGTGCCCAGGACCACACAACACACGCTTTGGGTCAGGAGTGAAGTCTTGAGACCAGTGGCAGCAGCAGGGTCTGACAGTGTTTGCTAGAATACTTTTGTTGCGCAATAATTGCCAAGGGTTCCCCCCCTCTCATCCACCGTTTCTCAACGAGACCCCGAGGGAAGGAAAGCGCACCAAGGTAGTGCCAAACTCACGCCTATCCATTGTACGCGTCCTCACTACCTGCACAGTGAGGCTTCTTCTCTCTAAAGCCTGCTTCAAGCCATCCGTTCACCCCAACTTAGGTCAACCTTTAGGTCTGCGCCCACTCCCTTCCGATTTCATTGTTTTTCAATAAATATCTAATCATCCATTCTCACCATGCGTCAAAACCACTTTGATATCAACTCAAAAAATAATTCGTTATTGTTATAATAATAAATAAATGCTCGCAAAACCAATGAAGAGCATCGTGTGGCAAAGCTGTTGAACAGAGAAGTGATTATGAGCAGCCACGATTTATGAGTAGCTAGCTACTAAATGTTCCAAAGATAAAGAGACATCGTGTATTCATGATTTATCAACCAGAGTCAAAAAAATGTCTTAAACTAAGCTTCCAGAACTATAAAAATGGATTCCATTCAATGAAGATTGTGTTGAAGCCCTAACAAATGCCATTCTTTCTAACCCTAACTTTACTTTCACTCACATCAATCATGAGGTTACTTCTTTACACTCTGTAACACTACTAGCGAACCAATCACTCATGTACAACCCACTCTCGTGCCCAACCTACCTTCACGCCCCAACGCCCTTCTATTTACCACACACCATCTTTCAACCTCATCTCACTCAGCGCCAACACATCCTACTTCCTCCTCGCGAACATTTTACCAGTCTCTCTTCTCTTCGTTTCATCTGTACAGCCACACTAACAATGGGATCCGGAAAAACGCGTATCTCTCCTACTCCCGCACGTCTTGCCGTCTTATAGGTAGATTATTATAGAGGAAGAGGTCTCCGCGCTCCGCCCTACTCGTCGCCTCTAACGACACGCAATGGGAATGGCAGCATCAATTGTTACTCTTCAACAGGGAAAAATGGTCCAGGACCTCTAAATTTTGCAATGCCCTGGTCCCTTTTGATGAATTGTTGAATGTCGAGGACGACAGAGAGGCTGACATTGCTGCTGTGGATGTCTCCTTGGCTGTTCAATCTCTATATGGATGGAGTGGTCAGAGAGGTGAACGCGAGTGTGCTGGGTCGTGGCTTGGAGCTGTTGGAAGCGAATGGGCGGAGTTGGTAGTCGAGCCAGTTTCTGTTTGCGGATGATACGGCTCTGGTGGCGAATTCAGAGGAGAAGCTATGTAGGCTGGTGTCTGACTTTGGTAGAGTGTGTGAGAGAAGGAAGCTTCGAGTAAACGTGGGTTAAAGTAAAGTAATGAGATGCTCGAGGACTGCCGATGCGAACAGCATTAGTGTCCTCCTAAATGGAGAGTTGTTGGAAGAAGTTCAGTGTTTTAAGTATCAGGGCTCCCATGTGGAGAAGACTGAACTAGTGGAAACTGAGGTGAAGTCGCGAGTAGAGGAGGAGTGTAAAGTGTTGGGTGCACTGAAGAGCGTAATGAGTTATATTAGAGTGATTGTCGAGGCATTTCAGCGCGCTGGAGTCGTCCTTCTGGCGCCGAATGTCAAACCACCAAACAGTGCTGCATCAAGTTAGTCAATGTTTTTCTCCTTTTCAATGTTCGAGTTAAGGTTTACTACAGCGCAAAGTCAAAGTCCTTTACGCGGCGAACGTCTATGGTATGTACGAATGCCACAGGAGGTACAGGAACTCTTAAGGTGCGAAGGCCATATGGTCCCAGCACTCCCCGGATGGCAGTAGGGAGGAATAACACACTACCTACCCAACTTCAGAGCCCCAAGGATCCGCACTAGTCCTTAAGGTGCTCCAGCATCTGCTGAGGGGGAAGATGAAGAAGAGACAGAAAACAAGGATCCCATGCATGAGATCTACAGTAGGTGTAGGGAATTTTACGCATGAGAACATCAAGAATGGAAAAAAGAAGATGAAAAAATAGTCGTAGAAAAAGGTTGCATGAAAGAAAGAACACAACTTGGCTGTTATTTGCCACCCGAAAGGAGAATAGTTAGAACCGGTATGTGAATGTTTGAGTGTGTGTGTGTCTGTCTGTGCGTGCGTGTGTTTGTGGGCAGCGACTATTAGGAGAGTTGATAAGAAGGAGTCTGAGACAAGTTTATGGAAATTTGAACTGAACATAAGATGCAAATGAAGTAAAAAAAAAATCAAGCAAATCAGGATGGGGAGAAAAGGAGAGATAGTAAAGGGTGAAAAAGAGGAGAGTCTGAAGGAAAATAAGGGTGTTCACTCCTCTGGTTGGGCCGTGACTCCATGCGGCTCGTGAACCTAACAGATGCCTAGAGGGGGAAGAGCGTAATGAGCTGCAGGACGTTGGGGATGGAAGCAAAGAGAGGGCTGTATGATGGTGTCGTTGTCCCAACTGTGCTGTACGGAGCTGAGACTTGGAGGGTGAGAGCATAGGAGAGAAGAAGGTTGAATGTTCAAAGATTAAATGTTTGAGGAGCATGGCTGGAATGCCGCTGAAAGAGAGGTTCACTAACGACGTGGTTCGAATCAGAACGGGGATGGTAAAAAAGTTAGAGGATAGAGTTGATTCGCGTATTCTGAGATGGTTCGGGCACATGGTGAGGATGGATGAAGGGAGATTGGTGGAAAAGGCGTTGAAGTCAGAGGCGAGTGGGCGTAGGCCTAGAGGGAGACCGAAGTTTGGGTGGATGGATGGTGTGAAGCAGGCGTTAGGAAGTAGAGACCCGAGTGTGGAGGTAGCAAAAGAGCGTGCACTGGATAGGTGTAAGTGGAGAATAATTGTGAACGGATGAGTTTTGACGCTGCCTTGGTGTGCGTTCCCGCCTTAGGCACATCGTTGAGAGACGGGATGGTCGTGGGAGGGGGAAGGGGGCCGGTCATCATGCCGAGGCAGGGGTAAACCAGTCACACTGTCGGGCCCTGCTGCAAACACTGACCTCGAACCGCACTCATGACCCTGAGGGCGTGCTGCCGGGTTCCCGGCCGGACTTTTTTGCGCAAAAGGGCTAAGGTGTGAGAATGTGAGTATGAGAGTGTGAGGTCAGCCACCCCTCTTTCTGGGAGATTTGGGCCTAGTGTCTGTATCTGGTCCCTAAGGATAAATTTTCACGGAGAAGTGCAGGTATTTACTCTAGCATTCGCTACCTGCAAAACCATGACATAAACGTCATCCTGCAACTCAATTCGGCACATGAACGCGACATGAAATAAATGATTGAGAGGTGAACGGAACTATTCCCAGTTGTGAAGCCAATACAAACAAACCTTGAGGATCTCAGTGAAGCCAAACTTGTTCTCCATGATGGTGTTGCGTTCGTGGTCCAGGATGGCAGCGGCCACAAGCAGGTGGAAGTTGGGGCAGGGCTCACCCGACCACAGCACCTCCCACAGCCTGGACACGAAAAGGAAAGAAAGTTAACATGCAGCAAGCTTAACTCGTTTTGAAGGAATATTTTCCACTAACAAATGACTGGTTTACTTGTAACAGTATCGTGCTGTTTACAAATAACTGTTTATCGCAGAGAGGCATTGATTTGAAAAATATTATACTTCTGTAGTACGATTTTAATGCACCAAACTCGTGATAACCGAGTAGATCGTGAACACAAGAAAAGCTAAGTTCCGAATATAGCATGCGATGCTTTTCTTCAGTTCGTTTCAGGAAATGAAAATAATACAATATTGGTTGATACCTTATGATTTTGAGGTATCGGGTAAAAGCTAAGTGAGGCAATGCCTACGTTGCTCTTTGCAATTGAGTTTTTTTCACCACCAAATTCGCGAATCATTGTAAAAGTCTTGGCATTTTTTAATATTAGTCACCAAAACATAATGCATGCATCCTCCACAAAACCTGTTCCCTTTGTGGAGAATATACCCCACATGCCTCAAACGGAGAAGAAGTTTG
>SDVV010020124.1:0-13386 GCA_016164225.1 Gammarus roeselii
AAGGCTAACCCTCATCGTAGCAAGGCCAACTCTCATCGTGGCAAGGACAACCCTCATCGTAACAAGGCCAACCCTCAACGTAGCAAGGCCAACCCTCATCGTAACATGGCCAACCCTCATCGTAACATGGCCAACCCTCATCGTAACAAGGCCAACCCTCAACGTAGCAAGGCCAACTCTCAACGTAGCAAGGCCAACTCTCATCGTAGCAAGGCCAACCCTAATCGTAACAAGGCCAACCCTCCTAGTAGCAAGGCCATCCCTCATTGTAAAAGGCCAACCCCCATCATGGCAAGTCCAACCCCCATCATAGCAAGTCCAACTAGTGTAGATCACAGAGCAAAGACCACCTGTAGGTAGGTTGGGTTCTTCAGTTTTTCTAACGTGAGGTTAACGGAAAAGTGAATCTTTGTTACATTTGAATTCCTATGTTTCCGTAGCTTTCTCTTACAGGTTACTATACATGGCAATGTTATATCACTGAAATGTTACTCATGCCTACATATCGCTGCTTTTGTGGCACCCAACTACTCACTATGAGGTCAACAAGGTCTTACTTGCGCGAGTAAGACGACTTCTGTATGAAACAATTATGACATTATAACGTCAAGTAGCTACATATACTGCACAGGCAAAGTTGTTTGGGGACAGGTCGGGAGGTCTGTAACGTGATAACCCCTTCAACAGCCAAAACAATGGAGTAAGGCCGCAACAATACTAAATAGTATCTAACTGATTGGCTTGTTATTTAGCACAAACAATGAATACCTATTAAAAGTAACTAGGCATAGCTTTTAATCCAATAAGCAGCAGTTCAAAGTAGCAAATAATAGACAATAGATGTTGTCCAATTCTTTTCAACTATAAGATAGTTTTACTTTCATTATTGAACCTAAATCAGTCTAGATTACCATTAATAAATGATGTAGCCAGGCCATGGAGTAGGTAAACAGTTAGCTACAAGTTGCCCCACCCAACACAACGATCAGAGAGGCAGGCGTCAGAATTGAAAGTAGAAAGAAATGGATTGGAAGGGACTAAACACTCTAGGCTCAGTCCAACATGCCGAAGATATTAAACAACTCAAAGCACAGTAGACTCTTGCTTTTGGTGGCCCACCCAACGGAGTCAGTTAACGCCGGTACTAGGCTGCTAGCTGACTCAAAGATATGATAATCAGCGAAATAATAGCAACAAAAGAAATGACTAGACTACCCTGGCAGAGAAACTCCCAGCTCAAGACTCAGAGACCAACGACCGTATCAAATCGATAGAAAACACGGTCAATGGCTGTGAGACAATGTACACAACTGTAGTAAACAGGCAGCAGGCTGTCAGTGGCAAAGCATATCAGGTCGGGCGACAGTCCTGCCACGCTCTACCTGATTGAAACAAGCAACTGTTTTGATGTATTGCCGCATGAAATGGTCGCTCAGAACACGAAGGATATTATTGTAATAGGCGATTACAATGTCACCTTCATTAAACCAATCAGCTAAGCTCAACTCAAAATAGCTACTTGGTAAACCACACTTGATATTTGACGAGATTGAAGGCATAATGAAATAAAAGGAAATATAGTTACCTATTTCTAGACCGATCTTACGAAAAGTCGGGGCAAAAGACGGTGGCACACAGAAGAAACATGGAAAAGGTATGTAACCATGTTTAAAAACATCAAACGATTGAACGCAAACATTTGTGTCACTGTCATCCTGCCCCCTCCAAACCAAAGTAGATACAAATTGAGCAAGATGATATTTATAAACAATCGCATAGCAACTTTCTGCAAACCACAACAAATCTCCTTCTCGGACCATTGGGAAATGATGATCAACCTCAATAACTATAAATTCAATAGAATCACTAGTAAGGCACGCATAAGCACGTGTGGGCTGGGCATGATACCCTCGAAAACATCCTGCAAAAAAATCGGTGCTGGCCCATCACCGAAATTAAATCAGAAAGCATTATCGACGCCCAATACAAGATTCCGTCATTACTGCCCATAGGAAGAGTCAACGGCCGCCGCCCGATCAAGTAGCAATCACGGACCCAGCAGTAACGATGGAGGAACAGTCAGAGAAAATAAATACTCCACTAACAAAAAAGTCCATAGAAGTAACACAACAGCCCCTGACCGGAACCGAGGGGTTCCTTGCAGGATTACGAGCCAACACACTCTTAAATGTTACTCTGTAAACGCTAAAAACTCCAAGACAAAATTTACGAATTGGGAATACTCCTAATTAACGACGAGATCGACATAATAGCCATCACATAATCGTGGATGAAATCTAGCACCAGAAATTATCTGAGCGAATCCACTCTCCCGGGTTTTCCCTATTTCACAAAGATAGACTAGGCCGTGAGGGTGGAGGAGTATTGTTTCTTGTACAAAATACTCTACAAATAATATAAGTTTATATTCCAAGCAGCTGACACGACATAGTACCAATTCCAGTAGTCGGTAAATGTACTAAGTGTCAAATCACACTAGTTTATTGTTCTCTCAAGAGCATTGTCGCAGATGATTTCGATCTTCACAACACCCTCGTCGATGTCGTCAGAACACAAAACAGTATAGTGCTTGGAGAATGGCAAAGATACCTACAAGAGGTAGCAATATTCTTGATGTTCTATCTAGTGCAAGCGGCACTCGTGTCACGAACATCGAAGTGGGCGAATCTCACCTTTGTATCTCACCTTTGCAGACCCCCACAGCCTCGCCAACAGAGCAAGCAGGTATGGGAGGCAGTACACCTCAGCGCGCCAGCAATCAAAATAAACAGCACGGTACAAGCACTGCAGCAGGACGCTGGGCGGAATGCGCTCAATAGGTCCAAAGAAAAAAAAACAATGAAGACAGTCAACAACTGCACACAACTGTCAGCAACACAAACAAAGTCACATTATCACATCAAATCGAGTCTAGCAAAACTCATACAACACTGCCCCCAATTCCTCCGCCAGGGCCCTCTTGAAGCCGCAAAGTGAATCACACTGCACCACATCAGCGGGCAGCCGGTTCCAAATCCACACACAGCGAGAATAAAAGAATCTGCGTTTATAGTCCGTCTGACAGCGAGGAACCACCAGCTTGAAAGAATGCCCACGTGTGCCAACATCCGGAGCTCTCTCAAACAGAGCAGACAAGCCCGAATCAACAGAACAATGGAAAATCTTCCAACACTTCACAAGATCAGAAGGCAACAACGTCCTCCTCACAGAAAACAACTGCATTGCTTTGAGCCGCTCACCTTAGTCCACTACACCCAGCCCATCAATCTCCCAGGTCCACCTCCTCTGCGCAGACTCCAACAGTCTCAGATCCCCCAAATATCCCACATTCCACGCACATGAGAAGTAGTCCAAGATGGGTCGTATATGAGTAATAAACAAAGAGACCATGCAAACAGAACTCCTATTGACAGTAGAGCGGAGCGGACTGGTCACCAGAGTGGAAGCCTTTCTTATAACACTCCTCACGAGGAGATGGAACCGCAGCCGTGAGTCAACAAGCACTCCCAAGTCCCTGAAAGAATCGCCAAGCTCAAGTACCACACCATTCAAATAATTTGCAGTTCTATCAACAATCTGCTCCAATTCAAGTCCGCCCCTGTAAAAACGCCTAAAGACACACTTGTCAATGTTCAACGAGAGATTCCATGACAACGACACAGACTGCTCCAAATTCAGATCCCTCTGCAAGGAAGACACACACAGGCAAACTGCTTGTACATCGCGGGGGGAACTCAAATAAAGTTTGAAGTCGTCAGCAAAGGCCTTCCACTCACAAGCCACACCTGCTGCAACTTGATTGACATATAGCAGGAACAAAAGCGGACGCAGCACAGAACCCTGGATCACACCACTCGTCACCTCCCGGAAGTCACTGACAACTCCCCCCACAGAAACACACATTCGCCTCCCTATCGGAAAATTACGAATCCAATCCAACAGTCCATCCGGGATACCCACACATCACAGTTTGTCCAACCAAACCGAATGACTGACCACATCGAACGCTTTAGAGAAATCCAGAAAGACCACATCAACAACCATTCCTTTATCTACCCGATTAGCAACCTTACCATAAGTAAGCAAAAGTTGGTTTTCAGTGCTCCTTCCCACCCTCAAACCAAATTGACCCGCAGACAAAATGTCAGAATCTTCCAGAAAAGACATCAACTGGGACACAATAACCCGCTCCAGCACCCTACAGCAAACAGAAGACTTACAGGTCGGTAATTGAGAGGGTCACTTCTTGAACCAGACTTGAATATAGGAACTACACGAGATTCCTTCCAGGCCTCCAGTAAAACTCCCAGGTCCAATGATTTTGCGAAAATCAGAGACAAGGGCAATGACAGCTGCCAAGAACATGACTTCAAAACACCAGGGTGGATGCCATCAGGTCCCGAGGCAGAAGATGAGTCTAAACCACCCAGAACATGGGAAACTAACAGTGACCAGCCTAACTTTAGATTAGAGCTAACTTTGATAGCTTAAGAAAGACAAAGGCGTCATCGAATAAAACCCTCTGACAGGATGAAAATCAATCGTTGAACTATTTTTGACTGAACTTCATATTATTAAAAATGAGCATATCCCGCGCAAAAACAGGCACACCGCAGTCAATCAGCCTAAGTACTGGAACGGAGAATTGCAACGCCTTCAGTCGCAAAAGAAATCAAAGCACTCGAATAAACAGAAGCGCCCACACGGCGACACTGCAAACAAATTAATTCAAAATCAGCAGAGTTTTTAGGACTGTTCAAAAACGAACAAAAAAAATAACAAAAATTAAAATCCTAAACACTTTTTTTGTTATTTATCGAGCAAAAAAAAATAAGATCTGCAATTGACCCTCTTGAAAACGATTTTGGTGAGCTAGAAACAGACGACACTAAAATCAGTGTCCTGCTTAACCAATTTTTCTGTTCTGTATTCACGTTAGAGAATACAGATATTCCTAATCCTAAGGATATCATAGCGCGAAGACGAGTTGAAGCCCTCAGCACAATGAACGTTTCCTTTGCCAAGAAAAGAAGAACTGAAAGTCACAAAATTTTCAGGTCCAGACCAAGTTCATCCCAGGATACTGAAAGACTGAGAACGAAATTGCCGAACATCTAGCAAACATTTTCACCCTATCTCTCACAAATGGCACCTACCCCACTCAATGGAAAGAGGCAAATGTACCCCCAATTTTTAAGAAAGGGGAGAAAAATTGTTCCGGCAATTGCCGTTCAATTAGTCTCACCTCAATCGGCGGCAAATTGATGGAAAGTTTGATTATGAATAAAATTGCAGAATTCTTAGAATCAAATCAGTTGATAGCTAGGTGACTCTCAGCATGGCTTTAGATGCAATCGTTCAGGTCTTTATAACCACTGCTTATTTTCAAGAATATAATTGAATTTCACGATGCAAAATCTCCGATCAACATTATTTACCTTGACTTTCAAAAGGCCATCAAAAAAGAACCTCACAAACGCTTAGTAAGTCAATTTCACCACATCGGTATTTGAGGGGAACTCAAAAACTGATGAAATGCTGACTCGTGGACAGACGGCAACGAGTCGTACTTAATGGAGCTTCCTCCAATTGGGGTAAAGTTACAAACGGCGTACTTTGAGGATCTGTGTTAGGTCCAGTTCTCTTCGTAATATTCATAAACGATCCAATAGCAACGTACCAAGCTAGGAGGAAGAGAACGAAGCAAATTCGAGTGTGAGCAGATTCAATTAGACTTGAACAAAATTGTTGATTTGTTAGGAAAGTGGCCAATGAAATTCAATGTTGACAAGTGTAAAGTTATGCATATTAGTCACCAGAACCCTAAGCACGAATATTCAATGTCCGGAAAGAAACTGATATCTATCACCGAAAAGAGAGATCTAAATGTCATCATTAGTAACGACATGAAAAGTAGCAAGCAATGTAACAATATCCCGCACAATCTCGTACAAGAGCTGAAACAGTATCATCAGGTTATACAATGCAATTCTTAGACCGCACCTTGAATATTCCTTCCAATTTTGGTCTACATACCTAAGAAAATACATTATTAAATTAGAAAAGGTTCAACGTAGAGCTACCAAACTTGTTCCTTTGCTGCGCAATAAATTGTACAAGAGAGACAGCGCAAACTCAATCTTTATTCGCTAGAGAAACGTAAAGTCAAAGGTGACATGATCAAGGTGTGGAAGATTATGAAGGGTTTAGAAAAACGTCAAGAGAGCTAGCCTTTACACTTTAGATGCAAACGGAGTGACCAGGAATGATGGATACAAAATCGTTGGCAGGCGTTTCCCACTCGGTATCACGCGCAATTTCTTCACGTATAGGGTAAGAGGCCCAGAGTTGACGCACTTTTTTGCCACTTTTCATTTAAAAAAATTGTGATGCTGGGTCATAAGGCCTAGCTCGTTGGATATAGGCCTAAACAATCAGAAAATTTGGCATCTTTTGATACATGTTCATGAGAATATCCTCACTTTTCTTCATTGTAAGGGGGGGAGGGGGATCTGGTGCGTCAACACATTCCGCAATGCCCTATGTTGACGCACCTGGCCATTGATGCAGTATCACAAAAATGCTCATAAGTATAACAGGTAAAGAGACAGAATCGTGGGCTTTATATATGTATATATGTAAATAACAACATATTATGTAGCTACCCAATGGTGAGTAGAATTCTTTATTCATCTTATTTTTCAATCAATGAAAATTTGTCTTTTTTTCTTGTCCAAGTGACAAACATATGTATATTTTGCAACTGCCCTTGCACCTCATGGCCCCAGTAAATTATTTGAAATGGTATTTCAAAGAACATGAGGCCTACTTTGTGCAGAATGCAACCCACCTACGCCAACTTTGCGCAGCCAGGCAGCGACATATTAAACTACGCCGCTGCTTGGGAACCGGCAGTCTTGACTCTCAAGGTATCTTGCTGTGTGTACATCAGTATCTGGTTGCAGCAGAGGTGAGAGGGTCTGTGCTGCTCCACAGCTACGAATATACACCTCTCTTCCCCGCACGCTCAAGAACTGAGCATAAAGAGGTATTGCGTCTGTACAAAACTACGCAGAGTGAGCTGTTAGGTATATGCAACTCTGTGGTTGATAAACTTTCCATAACTCTGCAAGGATCATTATTTGGAGTAATTCTGATCCGCATTGGATATTTCCAGTCTGCATGACCCAGTGTTGACGCACTTGCTGTCCTTATGTTGTTGCAGGTTAGCCCTATGTTGACGCAGTGTTGCCCAGAAAGTATAACAGCTAAATGGATCCAGTTGAGAAGATCCATTATCCCATGTTATGCTTGTGTTGGTAAAGATCCATTTGCAATTATAAGAAAAAGTGCCTCAACAGTGGACCACCCCTATAGGGTTGCCCTATGTGCGTCAACATTGAACCCCTGAAACTAGGGTTGTCAATGAATAGAACAGACTTCCCACAGAAGATGTGAACAGCGATAAAATTGAAACGTTCAAGTAACAGTTTGACAAATTCTACCAAAATTGCCTCTAAATAGCTTCTATCTATAGCACTCTCACCAGTATGTTTGTGAAACATGGTGTCTGGCATTGACACCCGTACAGTTAAATTAGTGCTCGGTATTGGCACTAGCACTGAGAAAAAGATGCCCGGCATTGGTACCTGCTTGTTGCAAAGCAATGTCCAGCAATAACACCGGTTAGCATTGGTTTGCCGGGGAATGAAACTGACAATCTCAGATCAACATCGTGGGTCGGTGGCTTTCTGTTCAGGTGCTGATTTGGTTGTTTTGAGCACCATCAGGGTCTGTGTATTGATTTTGATGCTTTGGTTCCAGCTAACCAGTACGTCCTGCAGGGCAGAGTGTTGAAGTTTGTTCCTACACACAGAGACTTGGGTGTCAGTGTAGATACCAGTCTCCGATTCCACCATCATATTCGTGTGGTGGCTGCAAAGGCTGATGGGTTGGCCAACTGTTTGTTGAGATTAACTGTTTGCAGGTTGTGGGAATTTATGCTGTCCCTATACGTTTTGCATATTCGTCCCCTTATTGAGTATGCATCCTGCGTTTGGAACACTGGATATTGTGGGGACTGCAGGTTGCTGGAGTCTGTCCAGAGGAGATGGACTAAAAATATTGATGGACTTTCTGGCATGGACTATGGTGATCTTTTGAGGAGCCTGGATTTGTTTTCCATTAGGGCTGGCTTCTTAGGGCAGACCTGATTAAATATTGGAAAATTTTGCATGGAAACTCAGAGGATTGGCTAATTATGTTTTCTTTGACTCAGAGAGTTGGTACTAGAGGTCATGGGCTGAAGCTGGCCTTTTCTCATCGCTCCTCTGATGTCCGCAGTAGGTCCTTCAGTGTGAGATGTGTTGGTGTGTGGAATAGCTTGCCTGCTGACATAGTGCAGTTGACAGATATCACTCGCAATAAGCAAGCCCTTGCTGATCTGATGTACGAGGAATTTTTAGATTTTGACTAGGCTGATGAAGTTTAATTTATTTGTAGGGAGGCGTGTGTAATCATGTATGTTTTTTGTCTTTTTTAGTGTATATGTATATGTGTGTATATATGTATGTGTATGTTTTATATTGTGACCAACATAACTGCTGTATGATCAGTTGCCTGAAGCACAAATTTCCAGTTTTTTATCCGCTCCATTGTTTTGCTGGTCTTGGCAGTCTGGCGTGCTGTGGCATTTGTGCCTCCTGTCATGCACTGCACTCTGGCCTTGCTGGGGTGTGTAGTGTTCTTGGGGCAACCAAGGTGAGAAATCACAAAATGCTATTCCCTTTTACAAGCTTTCCTTTTCTTGATCAATTAAAATAGAAAATATACAAGCACATTATGCTATTGTTGATGTTCTACTTCACAACTAATACTATCATCAAAAGGCAAACCAGTTTAGACCAAAAGGCCTGTTGTTTTCTTCTCACACTTGTTAACACATGTAAACTAACAATGGAGATTCCCCTTCCATTTCCTTGGTGAAGTTCCCTCTTCCCTCAAGGAAATTCAGGCTATGCACCAGAACTATGACATCCTCCAAAACAGCCAGTCAAGATGCTGCCAAGCAGCAGCAGCAGCAGCAGCACTTGTCTTATCCAAAACCAGTTTGCTATTTGGTAACAGCAAGTTCAGCATTTAGCAAAAGAAAATATGCAAACTTTTAATTATTGCTAGAATTTTTGAATGATCACATATACAAACACATTTTAACTTGGTAGCTAGCTACAGAAGAATTGTTTCCATAATTTATGTAGCTATAGTCTTTGTTTCAGTTTCATTGCCACATAAAAAAAAAAAATTAAAGTTTATTTCCAGGTAAAAAGAGTATAGCTATATAGTTTGTTTCTTTTTCAGCTAGCTAGCTATATGGTAATCATGAACAATTTTTTTTTTGCTACTAGCTGTACAGAAAAGGAAGAATATTTGTTCACGGTTAGACATGCAAAACAAACAATAATGTTCTGGGTGACCTTTAAATTCATATCAAATTTTGTAACAGAATTTTATCTGTTAGTGAATTTCTAAATTTTAATTTTGTAGAGTATTGATGAATAGCAAAAAAGAATCATTACAGATTTTGGTTAATCTTGAATCACAAACTAATATTTATTTGCTACTGCAGCTACAGATACTGCCAACACTAACCTTGTGCAGCTCTACAAAAATAATTTAAAATGCATCAATATCACTATCTATTCCTTCTAGGTAGCTGGGGCCATCATTACCACATCCAGTCAGACAAGCCTCAAGCCCTTGGGTGGACAAACACAGGACCAAGATTTGCAAGGCTTAGTCCCAATGCCTTAACAGGGCTCATCACAAGCAATGACTAGGCTATAGATATAGCTATCTTCAAGCAGCACATTGCAAAGAGAAATGGATTGCAAAGGCCAATAGCAAATAGAAAATCCAAAGGTATCCATATTACACTATTGAATTGATGAAAAACTGGGCAGCAACTCGGGAAAAACTGCAGAAGTTCATGCTTAAAAGGTATATTGTCTTCATCAATGTTATGTCCATTTATTGATAGCTACCCACCACAGTGTCTCGTCTTCACTAACTAGCTAGATAGCTAAATGTTGACAAACTGACCAAGAACAGTCCATAATTCTTGAAAAAAACAATCACATTTTCCAGTTATTAAGAGAAGTTGATAACATTCATATGCTGATGATATTGATAATTGAAATTGAGGTCATCAAAATGTGAATTCAGGAATGTAACTTTTCAACCCATTAGCTGTATCAACCATAGCTACCTACTTACCATACTTTCCATCATCAGACACTGGGTTGTCTCCCATGATGAATTCTGGAAATGAATACATCAATTAGAATTTAGAACATGTGTGAGCAATTAGCTAGTTTTGAGTGCTCACATGGTGCTTTGCAGATAAGTGCATAATAAAAAGGTAGAGGGTATCTAAACACAAAGTAGTCAGATGCTCAAGAATGATCAAGTTCAGTTAAAACACTTTTTTTGTCTGCAAATTGGTGTTCAGATAGTTTTTGATGACTGGATTATTGGAAAAAATTACAATGATAGCTCACCTTGTGCTATAGCTACCTTCAAGCAGCTGACAAATGAAACTGATGCAATAAACTGCCTCCTGCTACAACCTGGGGTGACTCCCGCACCCCCCTTTTGGGCACCAAAACTTCATGAATGTCACTTTTTGACTACAAGACTTGAACCAGCAGGTCTTTGTTAGTAAGTATCAGCTACTTGTTGAAATTTGATATGTGCACAGAATAAGGAAAAATCACCAAAGCAAAGGTGCAATTTTCAAAGATTCCTTGAAAATTTTGGTTTGGAAAATTCAAATTTCTGAAAACTTCAATGCTGTGGCTAGAGTTTCCAATAAATTGAGGGCAAATTTGGAGGTGATACTTGGAATATGTTGTAGTATGTTGCGTGAGAAGGACTTTAGAAAGAAATTTATACTTTTGTATATGTATACAAATTTAAAACTGTGTGGGATTGTTATGGTAAAGATGTTTGCATGTTGTGATAATCAGGTAAAAGCAAGGTAGGAATGATCAAACATTGGTTTTAGAATATTATTATAGAATTGAATTGGAACAAAGTAACATGACATAAGTAACTCAATCAATAGAGTACTGAATATTGTTTGAAATAATGGACACAAAGAAACAAAAGTGTAAATGAACAGCAAAAATAAATGTATCAAGTGTAAGACAAGAGTAGGGTAGAGTAGGAGCCTATACCCGAAGGCTTCAGCTGCTGGAGTTTGTCCCAGCTCTGCTTGACGGCTGCAGCTGATGGAAAGTGTCTCAGCTCTCTAGTTCAGGTCTGCACCCCTGAAATAATATGTGGGAGGGCCTTGTTCATGGGTATGAAATGGTCTTCCAATAAGGGGACCATTCACCTTTTTGGGTCATCTAAAGAGGCGGGGCTTCTTAATACCCCGACCTCATTGGTAAATATACAATTTAGTTTGTTAACTAATTCACAGGCTCCTCCGATCTTTATACAATATAAGATAACCCCGCGCTCACAGTGTTATTGGATCTATTCCATACGATTGCTGACACACGGAGTTTTACAAGGTGCGCAGATGACCCTCAACTCGACAATGTCTCCTACGTTATACTATTCACCAGGGGACCACCTGTTTCTCTGAACAAACATCGGAGGGGAATAGTAAAGATATGCAAGGCAAGGGATTTCTTCGTATAACTTGAGATAGGTTTAACAGGCCTAAGGCCTACACTGTTTCTAGGGCACACACTACTTGGTGGTAATATTCGGTTAGCGACGTTTTCAAAATATGTGTTTGCGGAGGCTGATTCATAACAGAATCACCCTAGATAGAAAAACAATTTGAGGTGATTCCTCTTACAAATTTTGCTTATAAGTTTTTTCTTTCTTCGTCATAATTGAAAAGTACTTAAACCTAATTCTTCACACATATAATGACATCTAGCAGTAAATCAACTAAAAAATGACACCACAGCTAATTTTAAAATGCATAGGCAATTTTATAATGACCTGATGTTTATACCACATGGTGACATTGCTGTAGTGCATTGCATTTTTTATTACTGTCATACTGTTCAAATTGAGATTTCCCCTCTGCAATAATTTTCTTTTATATTTTAGGTGGAGCAGAACATTATATAATAATATAAGTCTTGAAAATATTACTGAAAAGTTGCAGTGCCATATTTTCATATTGATGTGCAGTGGTGATGGAATATTAACTCTGAGGACACATTAGGTGAGCTGGGAGTCTTCCTATGGTCTCTCCCTTGGAGTTGTATGTTTTTATATAGTGTGAAATCATCTGTGGCAAGTGGCTAGTTTGTCATTGCTGGTCATTGTGTCCAATGTAACATGCATAATAGTTTCTTGCTTATCTATCTGTGATTTGGTGCAATATTAGCCAGTGATGATGCCAAAGAATATGCACTGACTACTATGCACTGACTACGTTGTGAAGATTTAAAAGTATTATAAAAGAACTTATGCTGTTTGTAAAAGGATGTATATATAGGAAAGGTTTCACTATCATAATTGATTTTGTATCTTATGAAGAGAGTGGAATAAATATGACTATAAGAAATGGGTCTAACCAATGTGTGAGGGATCTATATTGATGTATATTACCTACCTACTGATACAATTTTCTGGCTGCTGGTTGGCTGTTCCTTGTGGCTGTAGGTTCCTGTAGCCTTGTGCTTTGCTGGTAATGATGGGTGTTGTGTTATAGCCACCTCATGGTTCTGGTTCCTGGGGTATCGTGGAGTTGCTGGCCATCTCCAGAGAATTTGCAGATCTTCGGAGCCAAGATCAGCTGACAAGCCATTGACTTGTCAGCTTTTCTGTCTCATGGGGAGGTAATTAAATGCCTATATTTACAGATGTGTTTACAAGTTGCACTCTAATCAAAATCCTTTATCTTTAGCTATGAACCTTCTCATTGATTATTTGTACAGTTCTGGCCCAAGCATAATCATTTGTTAAATTATGTTCTTGTGAGTTGAGCTTTGACTTTTTGTCCTATTTTTCAATTGAGTTAGATTTTTTATAGAGTATGGTGTCATTTTAATTACTTGTTGCTATCTTGTGTTCACACAGATTTTTATTAACATTCTTGTGCAGTTTTTTACTCAGCGCTGTTGCCTCCCACTGTGTTCTTCATAGCTTGCAGCTATACCTGGCACCTGTTGGTGTGTGGAATGGCTTGCCTGCTGACATAGTGCAGTTGACAGATATTACTCGCTATAAGCAAGCTCTTGCTGATCTGATGTACGAGGAATTTTTAGATTTTGACTAGGCTGATGAAGTTTAATTTATTTGTAGGGATGTGTGTGTAAGCATGTATGTAATTTTTTT
>SDVV010020125.1:0-13385 GCA_016164225.1 Gammarus roeselii
CATAATCGCTGCAGTGAATGTGCCATCCTAATATACGCACAGTACTCCTAATGGCTGCAGTGAATGTGTCATACTAATATACGCACAGTATTCCCTTACGGCTGAAGTGAGTGTGCCATCCTGATCTACGTACAGTATTCCTATTGGTTGCAGTGAATATGCCATCCTAATATACGCACAGTATTCCTAATAGCTGCAGTGAATATACCATCCTAATATACGTACAAAATTCCAAATGATTGCAGTGAATGTGCCATCCCAATATACGCACAGTATTCCTTATAGCTGCAGTGAATGTGCCACCCTAATATACGCACATTATTTATTATAGCTGCAGTGAATGTGCCATCCTGATATACGAACCGTATTCCTAATTGCTGCAGTGAATGTGTCATACTAATATACTCACAGTATTTCTAATGACTGCAGTTAATATGACATCCTAATATACGTACAGTGTTCCTAGAGGCTGCAGTTAATGTGTCATCCTAATATACGCACAGTATTCCTAATCGCTGAAGTGAATGTGCCATCCTAATATACGCACAGTATTCCATATGACTGCAGTGAATGTGCCATCCTAATATAAGTACAGTATTCCTAATGGGTGCAGTGAATGTGCCATCCTAATATACGTACAGTATTTTTTATGACTGCAGTGAATGTGCCATCCCAATATACGCACAGTATTTCTTATTGCTGCAACGAATATGTTATCCTAATATATGCACAGTATTCCAAGTAGCTGCAGTGAATGTGCCATCCTAATATACGCACAGTGATTCTAATGGCTGCATTAGATGTGCCATCCTAATATACGCACAGTATTCCTTATGGCTGAAGTGTAGGTGCCATCCTAATATACGCACAGTATTCCTAATGACTGCAGTGAATCTGCAATAATAATATACGCACAGTATTCCTAATGACTGCAGTTAATGTGCCATCCTAATAAACGTACAGTATTCCTAATGTCTGCGGTGTATGTGCCGTTCTGATATACGCAGAGTAATCCTTATGACAGCAGTGAATGTGCCATCCTAACATACGCACAGTATTCCTAATAGCTGAAGAGAATGTGCCGTCTTAATATACGCCCAGTGTCCCTAATAGCTGCAGCGAATGTGGCATCCTAATATACGTACAGTGTTCCTAATGGCTGCAGTGAATGTGCCATCCTAATACACGCACAGTATTCCTAATGACTGCAGTGGATATGCCATATTAATAAACGTACAGTAATCTTAATAGCTGCAGTGAATGTGCTATCCTAAAATACGAACAGTATTATTAATAGCTGCAGTGAATGCGTCATCCTAATATACGAACAGTATTCCTAATAGCTGTAGTGAATGTGCCATCCTAACATACGCACAGTATTCCTAATAGCTTCAGTGAATGTGCCATCTTAATATACGCACAGTATTCCTAATAGCTACAGTGAATGTGCCATCCTAATATACGCTCAGTATTTCTAATATCTGCAGTTAATATGCCATCCTAATATACGTAAAGTATTCATAATGGCTGCAGTGAATGTGCCATCCCAACATACGCACAGTATTCCTAATCGCTGCAGTGAATGTGCCATCCTAATATACGCACATTATTCATCATAGCTGCAGTGAATGTGCCATCCTAATATAAGTGCAGTATTTCTATTGGCTGCAGTGAATGTGCTATCCTAATATACGTACAGTATTACTAATGACTGCAGTGAATGTGCCATCCTAATATACACACAGTATTCATTATAGCTGCAGTGAATGTGCCATCCTAATATACTGACAGTATTCCTTATAGCTGCAGTGAATGTGCCATCCTGATATACGCACAGCATTCCTAATGGCTGCAGTGATTGTGTCATCCTAATATACACACAGTATTCCTGATAGCTGTAGTAAATGTGTCACCCTAATATGCGCACAGTATTCCTAATATCTGCAGTGAATGTGCCATCCTAATATACGCACAGTATTCCTAATACCTGCAGTGAATATGCCATTCTAAAATAAACACAGTATTCCTAATAGCTGCAGTGAATGAGCAATCCTAATATACTCACAGTAGTCCTAATGACTGCATTGAATGTGCCATCCTAATGTACGCACAGTATTCCTTATGACTGCAGTGTATGTGCCACCCTAATATACGAACAGTATTCCTAATGACTGCAGTGAATCTGCCATCCTAATATACGCACAGTATTCCTAATAGCTGTAGTTAATGTGCCATCCTAATAAAAGCACAGTATTCCTAATGTCTGCAGTGAATGTGCCGTCCTAATTTACGTACAGTAATCTTTATGGCTGCAGTGAATGTGCCATCCAAATATACGCACAGTATTCCCAATAGCTGCAGTGAATTTGCCATTCTAATATACGACCAGTATTCCTAATAGCTGTAGTGAATGTGCCATCCTAACATACGCACAGTATTCCTAATGGCTGCAGTGAATGAGCCATCCTAATATACGAAGAGAATTCCTAATAGCTGCAGTAAATGTGTCATCCTACTAGACGCACAGTATTCCTAATAGCTGCAGTGAATGTGCCATCCTAATATACGCACAGTATTCCTAATAGCTGCAGTGAATGTGCCATCCTAATATATGCACAGTATTTCTAATAGCTGCAGTTAATGTGCCATCTTAATATACGTGAAGTATTCCTAATAGCTGCAGTGAATGTGCCATCCTAATATACGCACAGTATTCCTAATCACTGCAGTGAATGTGCCATCCTAATACACGCACAGGGTTCCTTATGACTACAGTGAATGTGCCATCCTAGTATAAGTACAGTATTCCTAATGACTGCAGTGAATGTGCCATCCTAATATACGTACAGTATTACTAATGACTGCAGTGAATGTTCCATACTAATATACGCACAGTGATTCTAATGGCTGCAGTGAATGTGCCATCCTAATATACGCAAAGTATTCCGAATAGCTGCAGGGGTTGTGCCATCCCAATATACGCACAGTAATTCTAATGGCTGCAGTGAATGTGCCATCATAATATTCGCACAGTATTTCTAATAGCTGCAGTGAATGTGCCATCTCTATATACGCACAGTATTTGTGATAGCTGCAGTGAGTGTGCCATCCTGATATACGCACAGTCTTCCTTATAGCTGTAGTGAATGTGCCATCCTAATACACGCACAGTATTCCTAATGACTGCATTAGATGTGTCATCCTAATATACGCACAGTACTCCTTATGGCTGAAGTGTAGGTGCCATCCTAATATACGCACAGTTTTCCTAATGACTGCAGTGAATGTGCCATCCTAATATACGCACAGTATGCCTAATTGCTGCGTTGAATGTGCCATTCTAATATACGCACAGTATTCCTAATGGCCGCAGCAAATAAGCCATCCTATTAAACGCATAGTATTCCCAATGACTGCAGTGAATGTACCATCTTAATATAAGCACAGTATTCCTGATAGCTGCAGTGAATGTGCCATCCTAATATACGCACAGTATTCCTAATAGCTGCAGTGAATGTGCCATCCTAATATACGTACAGTATTCCTAATAGCTGCAAGAAATGTGCCATCCTGATATACGCACAATATTCATAATAGCTGCAATGAAAGTGCCATCCCAATATACGTACAGTATTCCTAATGACTGCATTGAATGTGCCATTCTAATATACTCACAGTATTCCTAATAGCTGCTGTGAATGTGGCATCCTAATATCTGCACAGTATTCCTTATAGCTGCAGTGAATGTGCCATCCTAATATACGCACAGTATTTCTAATTGCTGCAGCGAATGTGCTATCCTAATATAAGCACAGTATCCCCAATAGCTGCAGCAAATGAGTCATCCTAATAAACGCACAGTATTCCTAATAGCTGCTGTGAATTTACCATCCTAATATACGCACAGTATTCCTATATGCTGCTGTGCATGTGCCATCCTAATATACAAACGGTATTCCTAATAGCTGCAGCAAATGAGCCATCCTAATAAACGCACAGTAATCCTAATGGCTGCAGTGAATGTACCATCCTAATATACGCTCAGTATTCCTAATGACTGCAGTGAATGTACCATCCTAATATACGTACAGTATTCCTAATGGCTGCATAGAATATGCCATCCTAATATACGTAAAGTATTCTTAATAGCTGCAGTGAATGTGACATACTAATATACGTACAGTATTCCTAATGACGGAAGTGAATGTGCCAACCATATAGACGCACAGTATTCCTAATGGCAGCAGTGAATGTGACATCTTAATTTACGTACAGAATTCCTAACGACTGCAGTGAATGTGTCATCCTTATATACGCACAGTATTCTCTTTAGCTGCAATGAATGTGCCATCCTATAATACGCACATTATTCCATATGACTGCAGTGAATGTGCCATCCTAATATAAGTGCAGTATTTCTATTGGCTACAGTGAATGTGCCATCCTTGTATACGTAAAATATTCTTAATTGCTGCAGTGAATGTGACATCCCAATATACGCACATTATTCCTAATCGCTGCGGTGAATATGCCATCCTAATATACGCACATTATTCCATATGACTGCGGTGAATGTGCCATCCTAATATAAGTGCAGTATTTCTATTGGCTACAGTGAATGTGCCATCCTAATATACGTACAGTATTACTAATGCCTGCAGTGAATGTGCCATCCTAATATACGCACAGTATTCCTTATAGCTGCAGTGAGTGTGCCATCCTAATATACGGACAGTATTCCTTATAGCTGCAGTGAATGTGCCATCCTGATATACGCACAGTATTCCTAATGGCTGCAGTGAATGTGTCATCCTAATATACACACAGTATTCCTGATAGCTGTAGTAAATGTGCCATCCTAATATGCGCACAGTATTCCTAATATCTGCAGGGAATGTGCCATCCTAATGTACGCACAGTATTCCTAATACCTGCAGTGAATATGCCATCCTAAAATAAGCACAGTATGCCTAATAGATGCAGTGAATGTGCAATCCTAATATACGCACAGTATTCCTCATGGCTGCAGTGAATGTGCCATCCTAATATACGCACAGTATTCCTTATAGCTGCAGTGAATGTGTCATCCTAATATACGCACAGTATTCCTAATAGCAGCAGTGAATTTGCCATCCTAATATACGCACAGTATTCCTTATGGCTGTAGTGAATGTGCCATCCTAATATACGCACAGTATTCCTAATGAATGCCGGGAATTTGCTATCCTACTATACGCACTGTATTCCTAATAGCTGCAGTGAATGTGCCATCCTTATACTCGTACAGTATTCCTAATGGCTGCAGTGAATGTGCCATCCTAATATACGCACAGTATTCCTAATAGCTGCAGTGAATGTGCCATCCTAATATACGTACAGTAATCCTATTGACTGCAGTAAATGTGCCATCCTAATATACGCACAGTATTTCTAATAGCTGTAGTGGATGTGCCATCCTAATTTACGAACAGTATTCCTAATAGCTGCAGTGAATGTGCCATCCTAATATACGCACAGTATTTTTTAATAGCTGTAGTGAATGTGTCATTCTAATATATGAAAAGTATTCCTAATAGTTGCAGTAAATGTGCCATCCTAATATACGCAGAGTATTCCTAATTGCTGCAGTGAATGTGTCATCCTAATATACGCACAGTATTTATGATAGATGCAGTTAATGTGTCATCCTAATATACGTACAGTATTCCTAATTGCTGCAGTTAATGTGCCAACCTAATACACGCACAGTATTCTTAATCGCTGCAGGGAATGTGCCATCCTAAAATACGTACAGTATTCATAATGGCTGCAGTGTATATGCCATCCTAATATACGCACAGTATTCCTAATCGCTGAAGTGAATGTGCCATCTTAATATATGCACAGTGTTCCTTATAACTGCAGTGAATGTGCCATCCTAATATACGCACAGTATTCATAATATTTGCAGTGAATGAGCCATTCTTATATACGCACAGTATTCCTAATAACTGAAGTGAATGTGCCATCCTAATATACGCACAGTATTCATAATGGCTGCAGTGAATGTGTCATCCTAATTTACGCACAGTATTCCTTGTGACTGCTGTGAATGTGCCATCCTAATATACGCACAGTATTCTTAATCGCTGCAGTGAATGTGCCATCCTAATATACGCACAGTAATCCTCATAGCTGCAGGGAATGTGCCATCCTAATATACATACAGTATTCTTGATGACTGCAGTGAATGAGCCATGCTAATATACGTACAGTATTCCTAATACCTGCCGTGAATGTGTCATCCTAATATACGCACAGCATTTCTAATGACTGCAGGGAATGTGTCATCCTAATATACGCACAGTATTCCTAATGACTTCAGGGAATGTGCCTTCCTAATATACGCACAGTATCCCGAATAACTGCAGGGTTTGTGCCATCCTAATATACGCACAGCATTTCTAATAGCTGCAGTGAATGTGCCATCCTAATATACGCACAGTATTCTAATGACTGCAGTGAATGTGTCATTCTAATATACGCACAGTATTCCTAATGGCTGCAGGGAGTGTGCCATCCTAGTATACGCAGAGTAATACTAATGACTGCAGGGAATGTGCCATCCTAATATACGCTCAGTATTCGAATGCCTAAAGTGATTGTGCCATCCTAATATACGCAAAGTATTCCTAATAGCTGCAGTGAATGTGTCATTCTAATGTACGTACAGTATTCTCAATAGATAAAGTGAATGTGTCATTCTAATAAACACACAGTATTTCTAACAGCTGCAGTGAATGTGTCATCATAATATACGCACAGTATTCTTAATCGCTGCAGTGAATGTGCCATTCTTATTTACGCAGAGTATTCCTAATAGCTGCAGTGAATGTGCCATCCTAATATACGCACAATATTCATGATAGCTGAAATGAATGTGTCATTCTAATATACGCACAGTATTCCTGATGGCTGCAGTGAACGTGCCATCCCAATATACGCACAGTATTTCTAATGACTGCAGTGAATGTGCCATCCTAATATACGCACAGTATTCCTAATAGCTGCAGTGAATGTGCCATCCTAGTATACGCACAGTATTCCTAATAACTGCAGTGAATCTGCCATCCTAATATACGCACAGTATTCCTGATGGCTGCAGTGATCGTGCCATCCCAATATACGCACAGTATTTCTAATGACTGCAAGGAATGTGCCATCCTAATATACGCACAGCATTCCTAATTGCAGCTGTGAATGTGCCATCCTAATATACGCACAGTATCCCATATAGCTGCAGTGAATGTGCCATCGTAATATACGAACAGTGTTTCTAATTGCAGTTGTGAATGTGCCATCCTAATATACGCACAGTATTCCGAATAGCTGCAGGGGTTGTGCCATCCTAATATACGCACAGTATTTCTAATGGCTGCAGTGAATGGGCCATCCTAATATTCGCACAGTATTCCTAATAGCTGCAGTGAATGTGCCATCCTTATATACGCACAGTATTTGTGATAGCTGCAGTGAGTGTGCCATCCTGATATACGCACAGTATTCCTCATAGCTGCAGTGAATGTGCCATTCTAATATACGCACAGTATTCCTAATGACTGCATTAGATGTGCCATCCTAATATACGCACAGTATTCCTTATGGCTGAAGTGTAGGTGCCATCCTAATATACGCACTGTATTCCTAATGACTGCAGTGAATCTGCAATCCTAATATACGCACAGTATTCCTAATGACTGCAGTTAATGTGCCATCCTAATAAACGTACAGAATTCCTAATGTCTGAAGTGAACGTGCCGTCCTGCTATACGCACAGTAATCGTTGACTGCAGTGATTGTGCCATCCTAATATACGCACAGAATTCCTAATAGCTTAAGGAAATGTGCCGTCCTAATATACGCAGAGAATCCCTAATGACTGCAGCGAATGTGGCATCCTAATATACGTACAGTCTTCCTAATGGTTGCAGTGAATGTGCCATCCTTATACACGCACAGTATTCCTAATGACTGCAGTGGATATGCCATCCTAATAAACGAACAGTAATCTTAATGACTGCAGTGAATGTGCCATCCTAAAATACGCACAGTATTAATAATAGCTGCAGTGAATGCGCCATCTTAATATACGAACAGTATTCCTAATAGCTGTAGTGAATGTGTCATCCTAACATTCGCACAGTATTCCATATGGCTGAAGTGGATGTGCCATCCTAACGTACGAAGAGTATTCCTAATAGCTGCAGTAAATGTGCCATCCTAATATACGCACAGTACTCCTAAAAGCTTCAGTGAATTTGGCATCCTAATATACGCACAGTATTCCTATTAGCTACAGTGGATGTGCCATCCTAATATACGCACAGTATTTCTAATAGCTGCAGTTAATTTGCCATCCTAATATACGTGAAGTATTCATCATGACTGCAGTGAATGTGCCATCCCAATATACGCACATTATTCCTAATTGCTGCAGTGAATGTGCCATCCTAATAAACGCACATTATTCCATAGGACTGCAGTGAATGTGCCATCCTAATATAAGTGCAGTATTTCTATTAGCTACAGTGATTGTGCCATCCTAATATACGTACAGTATTACTAATGACTGCAGTGAATGTGCCATCCTAATATACGCACAGTATTCCTTATAGCTGCAGTGAGTGTGCCATCCTGATATACGGACAGTATTCCGTATAGCTGCAGGTATTGTGCCATCCTGATATACGCACAGTATTCCTAATGGCTGCAGTGAATGTGTCATCCTAATATACACACAGTATTCCTGATAGCTGCAGTGAATGTGTCATCCTAATATACGCACAGTATTCCTAATAGCTGCAGTGAATGTGTCATCCTAATATAGCACAGTATTCCTTATGGCTGTAGTGAATGTGCCATCCTAATATACGCACAGTATTCCTAATAGCTGCCGGGTATTTGCTATCCTAATATACGCACTGTATTCCTAATAGCTGCAGTGAATGTGATATCCAAATACTCGTACAGTATTCCTAATGGCTGCACTGAATGTGCCATCCTAATATACGCACAGTATTCCTAATAGCTGCAGTGAATGTGCCATCCTAATATACGTACAGTAATCCTAATGACTGCAGTAAATGTGCCATCCTAATATACGCACAGTATTCCTAATGGCTGCAAGGGATGTGCCATCCTAGTTTACGAACAGTATTCCTAATAGCTGCAGTGAATGTGCCATCCTAATATACGCACAGTTTTTCTAATAGCTGTAGTGAATGTGCCATTCTAATATACGAAGAGTATTCCTAATAGCTGCAGTAAATGAGCCATCCTAATATACGCACAGTGATTCCAATAGCTGCAGTGAATGTGCCATCCTAATATACGCACAGTATTCTTAATGGCTGCAGTGAATGTGCCATCCCAATATACGCACAGTGATCCTCATGGCTGCAGGGAATGTGTCATTCTAATGTACGTACAGTATTCCCAATAGCTAAAGTGAATGTGCCATTCTAATATACGCACAGTATTCCTAATAGCTGCAATGAATGTGCCATCCTAATATACGCACAGTGATTCCAATAGCTGCAGTGAATGTGCCATCATAATATACGCACAGTATTCTTAATGACTGCAGTGAATGAGCCATGCTAATATACGTACAGTATTCCTAATACCTGCAGTGAATGTGTCATCCTAATATACGCACAGCATTCCTAATGTCTGCAAGGAATGTGTCATCCTAATATACGCACAGTATTCCTAATGACTTCAGGGAATGTGCCATCCTAATATACGCTCATTATCCCGAATAACTGCAGGGGTTGGGCTATCCTAAAATACGCACAGTATTTCTATTAGCTGCAGTGAATGTGCCATCCTAATGTACGCACAGTATTCTAATGACTGCAGTGAATGTGCCATTCTAATATACGCACAGAATTCCTAATGGCTGCAGGGAGTGTTCCATCCTAGTATACGCAGAGTAATACTAATGACTGCAGGGAATGTACCATCCTAATATACGCTCAGTATTCTAATGCCTCACGTGAATGTGCCATCCTAATATACGCACAGTATTCCTAATAGCTGCAGTGAATGTGTCATCCTAATGTACGTACAGTATTCCCAATAGCTAAAGTGAATGTGCCATTCTAATAAACGCACAGTATTTCTAACAGCTGCAGTGAATATGTCATCCTAATATACCCACAGTATTCCTAATCGCTGCAGTGAATGTGACATTCTTATTTACGCAGAGTATTCCTAATGGCTGCAGTGAATGTGCTATCCTAATATACGCACAATATTCATGATAGCTGAAGTGAAGGTGCCATTCTAATATACGCATTGTATTCCTAATAGCTTCAGTGAATGTGCCATCCTAATATACGCACAGTATTCCTAATAACTGCAGTGAATGTGCCATCCTAATATACGCACAGTATTCCTAATAGCTGCATTGAATGTGCCATCCTAACATACGCACAGTATTTCTAATGACTGCAGTGGATGTGCCATCCTAATATACGCACAGTATTCCTAATAACTGCTGTGAATGTGCCATCCTAATATACGCACAGTATTTCTAATGGCTGCAGTGAATGTGCCATCCTAATATACGCACAGTATTCCTAATAGCTGCAGTGAATGTGCCATCCTAGTATACGCAGAGTATTCCTAATGGCTGCAGTGAATCTGCCATCCTAATATACGCACAGTATTCCTGATGGCTGCAGTGAATGTGCCATCCCAATATACGCCCAGTATTCCTAATAGCTGCAGTGAATGTGCCATGCTAATATACACAGAGTATTCTTAATGGCAGCAGTGAATGTGCGTTCCTAAAATACACACAGTATTCCTAATGACTGCAGGGAATGTGCCATCCTAATATCCGCACAGTATTCCTTATGGGTGCAGTGAATGTGCCATCCTGATATACGCACAGTATCCCTTATAGCTGCAGTGAATGTGCCATCGTAATATACGCACAGTATTCCTGATATCTGCAGTGAATGTGCCATTCTAAAATGCGAACAGTATTCCTAATGGCTGCAGTGAATGTGCCATCCCAATATACGCACAGTATTCCTAATAGCTGCAGTGAATGTGCCATGCTAATATACGCACCGTATTATTAATGGCAGCAGTGAATGTGCCATCCTAAAATACACACAGTATTCCTAATGACTGCAGGGAATGTGCCATCCCAATATACGCACAGTGATTCTAATGGCTGCAGTAAATGTAACATCCTAATATACGCACAGTATTCTTAATCGCTGCCGTGAATATGTCATCCTAATATGCGCACAGTATTCTTAATTGCTGTCGTGAATATGTCATCCTAATATACGTACAGTATTCCTAATAGCTGCAGTGAATGTGAAATCGTAATATACGCACAGTATTCCTGATGTGTGCAGTGAATGTGCTATCCTAAAATGAGAACAGTATTCCTAATAGCTGCAGTGAATGTGCCATCTTAATACACGCACAGTATTCCTAATTTCTGCAGTGAATATGCCATCCTAATATACGTACAGTATTTCTAATGACTGCAGTGAATGTGCCATCCTAATATACGCACAGTATTCCCTATAGCTGCAGTGAATGTGCCATCCTGATATACGCACAGTATTCCTTATAGCTGCAGTGAATGTGCCATCCTGATATACGCACAGTATTCCTAATAGCTGCAGTCAATGTGTCATCCTAATATACACACAGTATTCCTGATGGCTGCAGTAAATGTGCCATCCTAATATGCGCACAGTATTCCTAATATCTGCAGGGAATGTACCATCCTAATATACGCGCAGTATTCCTAATGCCTGCATTGAATATGCCATCCTAAAATAAGCACAGTATTCCTAATAACTGTAGTGAATGTGCAATCCTAATATACGCACAGTATTCCTCATGGCTGCAGTGAATGTGCCATCCTAATATACGCACAATATTCCTCATAGCTGCAGTGAATGTGTCATCCTATTAAACGCACAGTATTCCTTATGGCTGCAGTGAATGTGTCATCCCAATTTACGCACAGTATTCCTTGTGACTGCAGTGAATGTGCCATCCTAATATAAGTACAGTATTCCTAATGGGTTCAGTGAATGTGCCATCCTAATATACCTACAGTATTACTAATAGCAGCAGTGAATGTGCCATCCTAATATACGCACAGTATTCCTAATTGCTGCAACGAATATGTCATTCTAATATACGCACAGTATTCCTGATAGCTGCAGTGAATGTGCCATCCTAATGTACGCACAGTATTCCTTATGGCTGCAGGGAATGGCCATCCTAATATACGCACAGTATTCCTATTGGCTGCAGTGAATGTGTCATCCTAATATACGCACAGTATTCCAAATAGCTGCAGTGAATATGCCATCCTAATATACGCACAGTATTCCTAATGACTGCAGGGAATGTTCATCCTAAAATACGCACAGTATTCCTAATGACTTCAGTGAATGTGCCATCCTAATAAACGCACAGTATCCCGTATAACTGCAGGGGTTGTGCAATCCTAATATACGCACAATATTTCTAATAGCTGCAGTGAATGTGCCATGCTAATATACGCACAGTATTCCTAATGGCAGCAGTAAATGTGACATCTTGAAATACGCACAGTATTCCTAATGACTGCAGGGGATGTGTCATCCTAATATACGCATAGTATTCCTTATGGGTGCAGTGAGTGTGTCATCCTGATATACGCACAGTATTCCTTATAGCTGCAGTGGATGTGTCTTCCTAATTTACGTACAGTATTTCTTATGACTTCAGTGAATGTGCCATCCTAATATACGCACAGTATCCTTAATAGCTGCAGTGAATGTGTCTTGCTAATATACGCACAAAATTCATAATCGCTGCAGTGAATGTGCCATCCTAATATACGCACAGTACTCCTAATAGCTGTAGTGAATGTGTCATACTAATATACGCACTGTATTCCCTTATGGCTGATGTGAATGTGCCTTCCTAATATACGCACAGTATCCCTAATAGCTGCAGTGAATGCGTCATTCTAATTTACGCCCAGTATTCCTTATGACTGCAGTGAATTTGCCATCCTAATATACGCAGAGTATTCCTAATAGCTGCAGTGAATGTGTCATTCTAATATACGCGCAGTATCCCCTATAGCTGCAGTGAATGTTCCTTCCTAATATACGCAGAGTATTCCTAATAGCTGCAGGGAATGTGCCATCCTAATATAAGCTCAATATCCCTAATGGCTGCAGTGAATGTGCCGTCGTAATATACGTACAGTATTCCTAATAGCTGTAGTGAATGTGTCATCCTAATATACGTACAGTTTTCCTAACGATTGCAGTGACTGTGCCATCCTAATATACGCAAAGTATTCCTTA
>SDVV010020126.1:0-13385 GCA_016164225.1 Gammarus roeselii
ATATACTCAGGTTAAATTTCATTCAATATCTAGATCAATATTTTCATTGATGTTATTGTAAGTGCAGCCCCCCTTCATCAGGTCCTAAACACTCTTATCGTTAAGCAAAACGCATCACGTCGCTAGCATATTATATGCTCTAATATGATGAGATTGGCAGTACGTGCATATTAATACACCGTACTGCTGTTTAGGACACTACACAAGGTGGTCATCTCATGATTTTGCTCGCTTTCCAATGCAATTTAGCTAAATTAACCCAGTTAATAAAGCTGAAACTGCCATCAAGACTTCTCTTTCCACTAAACTGTAGCGCTACAAATTTTGTACAATGACTATAAACTCTATGAGTCATACGTAACGAATTATATTTTGAAACTATGTTAAAATTGTACGTAAATGTACGTAGTATTAAATATACGTCTATTCAATTGGTCGGTGTTTTATGTACAAGAAATTTCTAAAATTCCTACCACATCTATTGTATCTAATATGCTCATTTACTAATATTTATAGATGAAAAATAAAGTTTGAGTTTCACTACTGACCTAAAATATACCGGAGTGCAGTCGGCTTTTAACCCAATTTCTTTAATGGAGATTTGCAATAATTTAATTCATGATACTACATTGCTTAAATTAAATATTAGTTAGATTTAGCGGTCAAAAATGCCTTAACTAGAACCAGACAGTAACCGATCATTGGGTTACATGAATTAAAATGAGATTGATTGATTGATTTGGGCCTCATTTCCACCAGAGCCTCAACGTTAAAATGAGAATCGTATTTTAGATGTAAAATTTCAAATATATCCTGAGGGAGTGAAAAAATTGTATCAAGGTAAAATGGATTTCGAAATAAACACGTCTGAAAACTTAGTATTAAATTGAAGCCCCTTCCTGTGACGTATGCATATATGTATGTATGTATGAATGCATGTATGTATAGACATACAGCCGTTTCCCCCTAGCTAGGAGGGTGATTAAGTTAGGCTGACACAGAAAAGGGAGGCGCCAAATCTCCCCGCCACCACGCCGAGGCTCGAACTCGCGACATGCAGCACCAGAAGCTGGCACTGCAGTCGGATACGCCAACCCCTCTGCCACGACGGCCTTGACGTACAGTAGCGAAATGAAATTCGTTTTTGATTGACGATCAAGAGAAATCTTCAATGATAAATTTTTGCTCGACATTTGAACTCATTGGAAATTTAATTGCTATTATCCATAAAGGTGGGTTGTCCAGAATAATAACGTAAGCAATTTCCATATGAAGTGAAATTCCACGTAGGAAACGTCTACTTTGTTTTTGTGGTTAAAAACTAGCCATAAACAAATTTGTTCCTCTAATGCACAGTAGCGGAAAAAAAATCGTAAATGGTTAGTCTACAAACAAAAAAAAACTCAACTATTCCCACGTGGAATTTAACTTCACATATAAATTTTATAGGGTCTTTCATTTGGACAAAGCTTCTGTGTGAATATCAAATTAGTTCAAATATCGAGCGGCAATTGATCATTGAAGATTTTCAGTAAACTTCAATCATAAAAGATTTTCCTTTCGCTACTGTACATACGAACACGCATGGGTTCTGACGGGCCGCAGCAACCGAGAGCAAAATTATCTGATTGAAAAGGAGACATCCAAAAGTACAGTAAATAATTTATGTTTTGTTCTGTAGATATTCCGTTAAATTAACACCAAATATACTTTCTAACCAAAATGTGAAACTTAAATGGATTCGTAATTACTTAGTTAATTTGACAGCTGTGTCGGAAGATGGCTCTACTATAATTCGTTCGTGGGAAACGATAGTCTTAATTTTCCATTAAAATAAAACTTGAATTACACAACAGAACTTTTTCTCTGATTAATGCCGTTAATGAAATAAATTTTCCTATTATTTATATTGACAGATTTTTTTTTAAAAGGTGTCTTAAGAAATCGCTCCCAAATTTAAATTTTGTCGTATGAAAGTGTTAATTTTGTAGAGTCGCGAATAACAGAATATGATGATGAAGTTCGTTTCGCAGACGTCCATAAAAAAAGTAACCTCAAAAATGTTTTCTGTCCAATTCCATGTTGGTTGAGCTAATTTGCTACAACAGAGTTTGACTGCGACATAGTTATGGACTTTCCTTCATCACACAATGACACGCTCTCTACAGCTTGCTCTGGTAGCCTTAATTCATTGATGACAATGTTTGCAACTGTTGTAACCCCTGCATTCACTCGAATCATTTGATATTTTGTCAACTTTCCAATAAAGTATTTCCATAATGAGTAATCTGTTTCGCCTATTTTCTGGGAGAAAATGTTAGGTAATTTTGTACGTTGTCTAGAAATCGACAGGTTCAGCAGATGCAGAAGAAACTTCTCACTGTGGGAGACTATGCCGCTATACGGCCTGAACTATTGTAAATGATTATTTCTTCATTATTTTGTGATTAACTTTAGCTACTGAAATTCACAAAACATTTTGTTCAAATGATATATCTAGACTAACCAAATTTAGACATGAAAATACACATCTAACCAAAATATGAAACGTGTGTATTTACACATACATAGAAATAGACTAATTGTCCAACTGTGCCTGATGAGCGGATGTTACAATGGGTTTAGGTAGATATATTGTTGAACAATGCTAAACAGCAGTTCCATAATACAAGGTGAACTAATAGATACATTGTTGAACAATGCTAACCAGCCGTTTCATGATACAAAGTGAACTAATAGATATATTGTTGAACAATGCTAACCAGCCGGTCCATAATACAAAGTGAACTAATTTTATATGAATAAACGAAGGATTCTTCACCCAGTTATTATGTCTTTCAATAAACAGTTTCTTTAACGATAAAGTATACGATATGGCAAAGATGATACATACATATGCACATATGAAGGTTTAATCACTTCAATAGACGACGTTCAACAGTACAGTTGCAGAGAAGAAAGGGGCGTCTTGGCTGCTCTGGTCAGGACTCCATGGTTCGGGCATTGTTCATTGAAATTGTAAAGACATGTTTGATGTACAACGATTTCCCTCAAATTTGGAGGGTGGATGTTAGGCTGGTACAGAGGGAAAAGGTGCCCAGTCTCCTCGCTAGATGACAGCCGTGTCCTTTCCGAATCTCGAATCGGAGCATGCAGTACAATGGCTGACACGGTGGTCGAGCACGCTAGTGCAACGGCTGACACGGTAGTCGCGCACTCTAGTACAACGGCTGACACGGTAGTCGCGCACGCTAGTACAATGGCTGACACGGTAGTCGCGCACGCTAGTACAATGGTTGACACGGTAGTCGCACACGCTAGTACAATGGCTGATACGGTTGTCGTGCACGCTATTACAATGGTTGACACGGATATCAGGCACCCTCTGATCACTAGTGGCCGCCACGGCACCCTAGAGTTACATGCTATAAATCAAATTCCCGCGACTACGCAAGCGTGCGATTTACACGCATTTACATACAAAGGAGTGTTAGATATTCATAGCAAAAAACATTATTACCTTAAATTGAATATCAGAGTTACGCAGTTCTCTTCTAAACATTTTTAATTATCATTGAAATAAAACTTGCATTCAGTTTTATAGTTTACAGGTAAAAATACAAACGCAAGACGGGATCGCACAGGGATGGGTAGCCGACGGTAAGACGCACCTCACACTCCTCTCATGCACCCACTTGCTGACACCAATCTCGGAGTGAGGTACGAGATCGGTGCCAGCAGCAGGGCCAGACAGCTTCTATTGGTTTACCCCATTTGTTCAAAATTGCCTGTCCCTCCTCTACCCAGGTCCATCCCTCCTCTCAACGAGACTTCGTGAGCTGGAAAACGCTACAGGGACGGTTCAAAACACATCTATTTACAATCATTCGCTCTCGGGGAACTCGCTAAGACTCGTCAGAGCTCCGGCGGAGATAGACTGCTCAATCTCTTCTAACCGTTATCGCGCCTTTCTTCCTCCACGACCAACTCGCCTTTGCCTGTATCATTCAACTTAGTTTCACTCAACGCCCGCACATCAAACTTTCTCCTCACAAACAACACCCCAATCTTTCTTCTCGTTGCTTCATCAGTTCTACAAACACGCAAATTTAGCAACCCTAACAAGAGAGTTTGGAGAGGCGTGCCATATATAAGTCGGATACAAAATACAGTGAGTGGGTCAAAAATTAAACTATTATGTAATAATCTTTGCAACATTCCGAAGACAATAATTAAAACTCGACGATTATTAGATTAGGTTTGAGTGACAAGGTTTTCTAGCACGCAGGAGTCGGGGTCTGACTGGTACCATACTTCGAACCTGCAAATACTGTTGCTTCAAGATATACGCTCATATTGGATTAGAGTGCTTGGATCTACTACTGAGTTAAGTCAAATTCCTCTACGCTGCGAATGTACAAGGTACTCACAAACCAGAACTAGTTGATCATTAAAATATCGTTAAAAGTGTGATTCTTTGGACTCTAAACAGGTGTTGTCATTCAATGAACTAAACTCTTAATCCGAGTCCGTGGAGTGAGATTAGTAGACATGAATGTGTTGGTGCATTCGAGAAAACGTCACCAGCTTTGACCAGCTGCTGTGGGGTCAAATATTTGCTTCGTAGTCTAGATATACAGCAAAAATTAATTTAGGACAGAGCGTGTATTAATGGTTGAGTAAAGAAGCTGGCGCTATCTGCGGAGAAGGTGCTTCTCGATCGTATATACTCAAAGCTTTTTAAAGCAGTCAATCATGAGTTTCACTCCTTTGCGTACCCACATTATGCCTACAAACCTATCTATTTTCCTACCTGACTACTATTTTGTCAGTATTATTTCACAAAACTTCCAAACAATACAGTACTCTCATTCGGCAATACTTTCCAAAGATCACATTGTTCTGACCTCACAAGACTTCGTTAAAAATATACAGATACATACAGACACTAGGCCGCATCCCCCAGAAAGGGGGGTGGCCGACGGCAAGGCGCACCTCATACGCTCACACTCACACAACTAAATCCTTTTGTGCTCAAGGGTCTGGCCGGTACCTCCTCAACATACACTCTGGGTCACGAGTGCAGTCCGAGGATCCGTCGTCAGCAGCAGGCCCCGACAGTTTTCACTGGTTTACCCCCGCCGCGTCATAAATGGCCGGGCCCCCCCCACCCACGACCATCCCGACAGCGGGATGCCAAGGGCGGGAAAACACATCAGAGCAGCGTCAAAATCAACCATTCACAACCATTCTCCACTCACGCCTGTTCATTGCACGCTCTCTCGCCACCTCCACATTCATGTCTCCTTCCCAACGCCTGCTTCACACCATCCATCCACCCAAACTTCGATCTACCTCTAGGCCCGCGACCACTCGCCTCAGCATTCATCACCCTTTTCACCAATCTCCCTTCATCCATCCTCTCCATGTGCCCGAACCATCTCAGAACACGCGATTCCACTCTGTCCTCCAACTTATTCACCATCCCTGTTCTGTTTCGAACCACGTCGTTGGTGATCCGGTCTCCAGCCATGCTCCTCAAACATTTCATCTCGAATACATTCCACCTTCTTCTCTCCTCTGCTCTCACCCCCCCAAGCCTCAGCTCCGTAGAGCACAGTTGGGACAACAACACCCTCATACAGCCCTCTCTTTGCTTCCATCCCCAACGTCCTACAGCTCATTATACTCTTTAGTGCACCCAACACTTTATATCCCTCCTTCACTCACGCCTTCACTTCAGTTTCCACTAGTTCAGTTATCTCCACATGAGAGCCCAAATACTTAAACACTGAACTTCCTCCATGAGGAAGTTCACTCGAAGCTTCCTCCTCTCACACACTCTACCAAACTCAGACACTAGCCTATACAGCTTCTCCTCCGAATCCGCAACCAGGGCCGTATCATCAGCAAATAGCAACTGGCTCAACTGCCAACTCCGCCCACTCCATTTAAACTGGCTCAACTGCCAACTCCGCCCACTCGCTTCCAACAGCTCCATATATGAAAGCCATATATGACAATAATATCGGCCATTTATCTCCCAATCATTCAAGCCAAACATTTTTAATTAGAACTCAACTTATTCGAAAAGTTATTTATTCATTTCTAACACCGATGAAAGTTGTTTAAAAAAATCAAAATCAAAACTGTATTAACAGGACGAAACGAAATCATTGAAATATTATTCCATAATGGCATCAAATCAATCATTTTAGCAGCAGGTTGAGCTGGTTAATGATTGCCCGGGCGGTAACTTCATCCACTGGACTTAGGGATTAATGTGAAATGATAAATTCACTCGATTCATTTCATCTTGCGAGAAAACACGGAGATATGAGGGATGATAATCGGATGATAACCGCAGCTATGAGAGATGCTAACAGGAGCTATGAGAGATGATAACAAGAGCTATGAGGGATGATAACAAGAGCTATGAGGGATGATAACTGGAGCTATGAGGGATGATAACTGAATGATAACCGGAGCTATGAAGGATGATAATCGGATGATAAGCGCAGCGCTCCGGCGGTGAGGTCTTTTCTTTATTGTATACAGACTTATGTCTCATATATAAATATATATGTGACATAAGTCTGTATACTGTAGAACACCCGATGATCATGTATTGCTATGAGGGACGATAACCGGATGATATCCGGAGCTATGAGGGATGATAACTGGATGATAACCGGAGCTGTGAAGGATGGTAACCAAAATCCAACTGAAGTTGTTGATCATAGACCGTAACTAAATAACAAAACAATTCAAAATAGACCATGCTCTCAGCCCCAAAAAATAGTATCCACATTCCGTCGAAGTGTCGTTAAGAACGTTTTATTACCTGTGGATACGTAACACAGCTAGGTACCATTTTAATCAACTGAAAATGAATGCATGTTCACAACATTATTATCTACAGTTCGAATATTTACAAGGCAACTAATGTTATTGCCGCAACATCTACGTAAATATAAAGATACTTTGTATATCTGCAATAACCACATCAAATATCACATTTGAAGGAGCGAGAATGGATGTCACATTTGAAGGAGTGAGATTGAATGTCACATTTGAAGGAGCGAGAATGGATGTCACATTTGAAGGAGCGAGATTGAATGTCACATTTGAAGGAGCGAGAAGGGATGTCACATTTGAAGGAGCGAGAATGGATGTCACATTTGAAAGAGCGAGAATGGATGTCACATTTGAAGGAGCGAGATTGGATGTCACATTTGAAGGAGCGAAAATGGATGTATTCTCAAAATCCTAAGTGTTTGAAGTTCCCAATCTCCAAACAAATTCGCTTATTATTCTCATTAATCATAGCTCAAATTCATGCAATGGAGTAGAAGTGCCTTATCTATAAGTAGACTTTCGTTAGTCGTCACCTTAAACATCATGTTAAAACTTATAAAGTAGCTGTTTACCCTAGGATTAACAGGTTTGAAATAAATAGGATGATTACTGTGTACTGATAAAGTTGCCTATTAAAAGACTCGTACACCTCAACAAATGATTAGAAATGAGGTGATACACTAAGAACAGTTTCTAAGCATGCTCATTCACGATTATCAAGTCATGAAAACTGGCAACAATCCTGTTAAAAGATAAACATTTTATACCAACAATCGCTCCACGACGAACGAGATGCATTATGAAAGAAGTTCATGCGCAGGGTACACTAACGAGGTTAGTGTACCCTGCTCATGCGCAGGGTACACTAACGAGGTTACTGTACCCCGCTCATGCGTGCATCGTCAATCCCGTTTACTCTAAATGGCAAGTGGAAACCAATACAGAAGTATAAGGTGTGCTCCAAACGAATGTCCTGCTGCCAACTTGAGGTAAAGATATAGTAAATAGCTACCAGTGCTTAGTGCCGCCATAAATCGGACACTAAAAACATATCTTTGAGGAAAGATTAGATTAGATGCCAAGGCTTTCTAGGGCACTGGAGTCAAGGATCTGGAGGCAAGATAAATGCCGCTGAGTTTAGACTCTAAGTTACTTTTGTCAGTGAAGAATATTGAAGATAAGAGAATTTGAAACTGCAAAATTAGCAATCCCCGGAAGAGTTCCTAGTTGTTCTTTCAACTTGACTTTCACCTTTTGATACAAAGTGTCGATACAAATTACTTTCATGAACCTGTCGATACAAGGAGCCGATACAAATTAGCTTGAGGAAAAATAGAAATTTCAAGCCCGCACACGGAAAAGTATCATGGTAGAGAGTGTATTAAAAAGGCATTACAAATCAGATTAGGCAGAACTCAATTTTTTTTTTGCCCACTGGAGAACTTTGATCACACACTTACAGCATTTGGTGGTACCGCAACCGTGCAATGCACTCCGTAACTATACAGGAAGCATCGCAGACTTGCAGCATTTGGGGGTACCGCAACCGTGCAAATCACTCCGTAACTCTACAGGAAGCATCACACACTTGCAGCATTTGGTAGTACCGCAACCGTGCAACGCACTCCGTAACTCTACAGGAAGCATCACACACTTACAGCATTTGTTGGTACCGCAACCGTGCAACGCACTCCGTAACTATACAGGAAGCATCGCACACTTACAGCATTTGTTGGTACCGCAACCGTGCAACGCACTCCGTAACTATACAAGAACCATCGAATATACTGACCCGCTGCCGTCTTCCAGGCAAGTTTGCTGTTAATTCCCATTCAAAAACTTTGTTGGAGTCATCACTGGTAAGGAACCCAGAGTTTATATTTCTTGAACAGGCGGCTGTGTGGTAACAGCGTAAAATAATGATAAAAATGGGCCATAAGTGATGTAGCAATGAAATAAATTGGAAGTGCTACAAACAGTATAAGTATAATAAAGTACGCATTTTCTTCAACGCAGAGTCGCCTTAATTTGTACGCTGCAAGTGTAAAGGCTTAAAGATAAGCTGCCCAGCCTCTTTAGATTTAAAGATAAGCTGCCCAGCCTCCTTAGGCTTAAAGATAAGCTGCAAGGAATTGCATCGGTTAAACCAAAGACTCATCACTGGAGATTAGAGACTTGTTTCAAAGTTTTTAAAGAGTGGAGAAAAGATTGGAAGGATGTCTGAAAATGCACAGGCTTCGTAGAGTGCCTAATATGTGCATCTATGCAGAAGAAATGTTACAAGGTACATATATGTTTGAAACAATTGCATGCTATGCGATACACTCGCGCAATAACCAATGAACGCTTATTTAGAGGCAATATTCATGAATACTTGCACTATAATCATATGAATACGTATAATATATATGTATATAAATGTATTAGTTCTTATATTTTATGAACTGGAAATATATTTCTGTACAATGAAGTGATTTTTACATTAGAGTAAGATAAATAAAATATTTACAACAGCATCACAGATTCAACTTTTTACCTAGCAAAATTACATAAGCCACTTCAATTATTCATAATTTTCTTACTTGATTGGACGTTTTATTTCATAAATCGATATCTATGGTCGCGACAGGAACAAAAATTTAAGTCTTGCAAACAGTATTATTTCTTCAACCTTATTACATTTTCGAATTTATTTAATTTAGAAAATCTTACAAAAGGTTTAGTTATTTGCGTTAGAATGGCTGTATGAACAGTTAAGAACGGAAAAGAATCATTTCAAGAATATGGTATATGTTAACAATCATTCATTTGAGCTTCAAGAAAAGTCGGGTTTCTGTATACTCAACCCTTGGCCTTCATGTATTGAACGGCGTCCAACGTACAGCTTTTTATCAATTCACATAACAGAAATTTCCTTACCTTCCTTGGTTCAGGGAACAATAATTCTCCATAATATGGAATATTTTACGCAAAATGCACTGGGCATGAAATAAGAAGGAGACGTTCAGGAGAATATCAAGCGGGAGTAGATTAGATTCGCGGGCCAAAATTTCTAGTGCACTGGAGTTGATGTCCTTTTGGCACAGGACAACCAAACTGGAGTACAGTGATCCGCGCGCAGTATACGAACGGGACGAACAAAATTGAGAAGGCGAACATTTGAGCCACGATAAGATTCATGGTGTGGTTGAGTGCTCTTTGTGAACCCTAGTTGCACTGGCATAATTCAGAGCTTATAAAAATTTTCTGCCTGATAAAGTTCACCAATCTAAAATCAACTATAGGTTGAGAAAATGAACCAATCAACTGCATAACACGCCTCCAGGTAGTCAAAAAAAAAGTTTTCTTGACAACAGGGTTTCTGGTATGGGGCGATATAGTCGGTTTGAGGAGTAAAATGCATGAGTTGTACAGGAGACAATCTCTCAAATTTTATCGGTATTTTTACCGGCACATTTGATCGGTAGATAGTTACTAGTTAAATCGGTATATATTTGCTAGTTCAATTGTATTAACCAAGCAAAGCGGAGATATCAGATTGTTGGAACAGATGTGAAACAGTCGTACGAGATCCTCCCGCGTAGCTGATATTCCATTATGGACAAAGTAATTTGCCCCAATTTTGATTTTGCCCCACAAACAGAGTAGTCGAGACAAAACCATTTACCAGATCACAAGTTTAACAGACAAACCAAGTAGTCGAGACAAAACCACTTGACTGCTCACAAGTATTGCATAGCCAAGCCGAGTAGTTGAGACCAAACTCCTTGGCAGGTCACAAGTTTAACAGACAAACCGAGAAGTCGAGACAAAACCGCTTAACAGATCATAAGCTTAACAGACAAACCGAGTAGTTGAGACTAATCCCCTTGACAGGTCACAAGTATAACAGACAAACCAAGTAGTTGAGACTAAACCACTTGACAGAAGGGATGTTTTGCCCCGACAAGACGAGTAGTTGAGACGAAACCAATTGACAGATCACAAATTTAACAGACAAAATTATGTGTTTAGTATTGTATCGAAGTAATTCTTTTTATCAATGAATACTGTTAAACACAATTCACAGTTGATCGTATATACAAATCTGCAGAGCTTATTATTACATAAAAAACATGCAGATTCAAATCCTGCGTCATAGAAAAAGTTCTTAAATCGAACCTAATCACATGCATCAAATATTCCGTATGGTTTATGAAGCAAACCAATGTTTGCCACGACATTCAAAGCGTAGTCCTATAAGAACTTTTGGATTGAACGAACCCAGCGTTCTGAACGGTTGGTGTATAATTTAATGCAAAATTCTGTGCTCGAGTTGTGCGATGGTCGAAAATATTAATCAATAGAATGAAGGGAATTGAACCGTTAGTGACAGATTTTCAAGAAAGAAAAACGCTAAGAGTTTCTTGTGTTAAAATCGTCTTTTTCTGGTATAATTTCCTAATCTTCGAGTTTTCTAGACTCAATAGATATAATTTTGGAATTTGGTAAAGAGTATTTTGCCGTATAAAAATGAAACCGTCATACAGAAACCGAAGAGGGATATAATAAGAAGAAGGCATTTTACCTGTAAGGGTATCTACTCCTCTGGCAAGTAAGGTTCTAATTGATAGGACGTGCACATGCGGGTCTCTCTGACAATCACAGGAAGACATTTATAAAAATCTATGTTTACATGCGTAGAAAACCTAATACAGATCTCTTCTTTGAAGTCCAATGACAATAGGGATTTTTTTTTCCAAATGTATCGTCCAGTTACATTCTGTACATTCTGCTCCGTCTAGGTGCTTTAGGTCCTATACTGGGCGGCGTCACTGTGTGGCTCTTCAAACTACGATTTCCAAAAGGATTATTAGTCGTCGTGGCTGAGAAGGGATTCATCAACGCCCTAGATCCGGAGGTGAGAGAATTTGATCTGTTTCTCATCTCGAAGCGGATTCGCTCTCTCAGATCCAGTGTAGACTTGGCTTCCATGGAGTAGGGCAACTCCATTTGTTTACCTAACCTACTCGACATGAGAGTATGTAATCGTGGTCCGGTTGATGCAGAAGGCAGTCCACACTGCTGATACTGAAAGAAGGATGAAGATGGTCGATTGGCCGCGGCAAACTGGTTGCTGTTGATGATATTAGTCTCATTGTCATCGGGCGTCTGGATGACTGGAGGGGGCGGATGTAGAGGTTGGGAGGAACACGATGATAGATTATGGGCTGGTAGGGAATGGGCTCCCCCTGCTTGGAACCACACCCGTTGAGGGGGTGGCTTTGGGGAAGTGTTTTGGTGCCGTCAGACAATCGTACCCTGAAGTTGAATAGAGGGCACCGAGGCGTCAGATCCTGATTCTTCGGGTGGTGTTACCTGAAAAAAAAGTATTTCAATGAACGTTGCCGCAAAGTTAGTTCAACTTAGACAATATGATTCTCAATAAGATAAAGTGGAAATCCTGTGCTAACTCTCAAAAGTTTTTTCCCGCTGATTGGTATTACACAGTAGAAAAAACCATCGTGCAAAAAATCGGTGCACGCTAACTTAATCTGTGTTTGGCCCTTCATAGAGAAATCGCCAAATGGGGAGCGGAAGGTCCCCTGCCTAAGTTGTTCAAGACCTCCACAGATGACACTAGGCCGAATCTCCCAGGAAGGAAGTGGCCAATGGCAAGGCGCACCTTCCACTCATCTCACACAACTAAGCTCTTTTGCGCTTAAAGGCCCTTCAGAAATGATGGAGAAAAATCCGCAGAACAGGACCCTAGTTTCTCTCTAAACACCTGAAAAATTTACAAATAACTCATATGATACATCGAATGCACAGTACAAAGCAACTTTACATGAATACATAATCCAAGTGACAAGATTAGATTAGAGTGACGAGGCTTTCTAGCGCGCTGGAGTCATCGTCCTTCTGGCGCCGAATGTCAAACCACCAAACAGTGCTGCATCAAGATAGTCTTTGTTTTTCTTCTTTTTCAATGTTCGAGTTAAGGTATACTACTGCGCAAAGGCAAAGTTTTTTGCGCGGCGAACGTCTATGGTATGTACGGGTGCCACAGGAGGTACAGGAACTCCTAAGGTGCTGAGGCCATATGGTCTTAGCACTTTACGGATGGCAGTAAGGGGAATAACACACTACCTACCTTGCTTCGGAGCCCCAAGGATCCGCAGTAGTCCTTAAGGTGCGGGCTACGCGCTCCAACACCTGCTGAGGGGGAAGATGATAAAGAGACAGAAAACGGGGATTCCATGCATGAGATCTACACTAGGTGTAGGGAATTTCACGAATGAGAACAGCAAGAATGGAAAGAAGAAGAAGGAATAGTCGTAGAAAAAGGCTGCATGAAAGGAAGAGCGCAATTTGGCTGTTATTGCCACCCAAAAGGAGAATAGTTAGAACCGGTGTGTGAATGTTTGAGTGTGTGTGTCTATGTGTGCGTGCGTGTGTATGTGCGTGTATGTGCGTGTATGTGCGTGTGTGTATGTATGTGTGTGTGTGTGTGTGTGTGTGTGTGTGTGTGTGTGTGTGTGTGTGTG
>SDVV010020127.1:0-13385 GCA_016164225.1 Gammarus roeselii
CGCACTAACAGGCGGGCAGGGTTTGGGAAGTGAGAGGCTGTAGAGCGCCCCACTTGAAAGGTGGGGGGATATGGGAAATGAGAGGGTGGAAAGGGTATCACTAATATGCGAGCAGGGTGCATAGGTGCAGGAGATGGTCGGCACAGACAAACGGTTGGAAGGGCGCAGGGGAGGGAAGAGAGGCGTGAGGGCACCCTCGGAGAGGCCTATTGCAGCGAGCACACGGGGAGATAGGGAAAGAGGGCGCTGGGTGGTAGTGTAGAGGTGAGACTTGAGATGAAGACGTTACAGCAGAGTCCTAAGTTTTTTTTTGGGGGGGGATCAATATTCATGACCATAACTTAGCCATTTACCTCCATTCTCCTCTTACGCATATTCATTTCTCGCTACCTCCACACTTACATCTCTCCTCCATAAACCCTGCGCCACCCCATTCATCTACCCGAACTTTCGATTTTCCTCTCGGCTCATGTCCAGTCACCTCCTTTTTCATCGCCAGTGTCACCAATCTCCCATCATCCATCCTCATCATGTGTCGGATCCACTTTAGAAAACGGTTATCTGCTCTGTCTTCATACTTCCTCACCATCCCTGCTCTAAATCGAATAACGTCATTTACGATCCCATCCCTCAGCGTCACTCCAGCCATGCCTCTCAAACATTTCATCTCAAGAACATTCACCCTTCTCTTTTTCTTCCGCTGTCGCCCTTGCGTCTCATCCCCGTGTAAAGTACAATCGGGACAACTACACCCTTATACAATTTTCTTCCACACCCAATACCCTCTCAGCGCACGAAACGCTTAACCCTTCTTTAACTGTAGACTTCAGCGCAGTTTCCACTTGTCCAGTCTTCTCCACATCTGAGTTGAGCTACTTTTAACACTGATATTCCTGCAATAACTTTCCATTTTGGCAGACTGTGGTTTCGCTCGCATCGTCATTCCTCGAACCACTCTTCGTTCTACTTCTTCTTACAACAATGCGCAGCTTCCTCCTCTAAACTACTGCTGCGAATCTGCCACCAGTGCCGTATCATCCACATTCAGCAACTGACTCGACTGCAACTAGATCCATTTGTTCCTAACAAGTATTGGGCTAACCTCCTGGCCACCCCATCCATGTAGATATTGAACAGTCAGGGTGACATAACGCAACCAGGTCTCAGTCCAACATTCACTGGGAACAAAGCAATCTCATCACTACTTACTCCGACACATGTTATGCTGCCAGTATGAAACTGTGGATCGATCTCGACAAATTTCCGCCCGCTCCAAATAATAGCAACATATTCCACAGCGTCTTCTTGTCGACCCTATCATAGGCCTTTCCAGATCTGCGAAAATCGAAATAACATCTTCCCCCCCGCAAATTAGTTCTCTAAGACTCGTCTCACTTCAAAAATAAGATCCTAAGGCCAAATGTTCCTCGCCAGTCGCACCATCCGTATTGTCACTGATCCTCTTTATTGACCCTCCCGTGCAACTTACCCATCCTGTACAACAGACTGATGCCTCTTGAATTGCTGCATCTCCTGGCCCTAATACAGCGGAATAATGCAAGCACAGTGCCACTTAATCGGCACTACGCCCGACACAAAACTCAAATTGTGAGGCCTCGCTAACCATTCGACTACCGTTACTCCGCCTCTTCAGACACTCGGTCGCAACGCCGTCTAAGCCAGGGGCCTCTTCAGCATGGTTTCCTCCAGCCTTCTGCACCTCTTTCTTAGTAATGCCCATGCACTACAAGTTTTGCTAGCATAACCAGCATCCGTGAACCTTCCCCCACAGCAATAATGTCTTACTCTATGACATCCTCAAATTGTTTAACCGACTCCATCTGTTCAGCACCACTCTCCAATTACAACCGACACGTTCCTTCTTCGACTGCCTTCTCCTTCCAGGTCTCTCCCTTCGTCACCCTCTTCACCTCTTTCCGCAGATTAGTAATAGTAGTAGTAGTTGTTGCTTCTGTGTTCCACCGGAGCCTCAACGCTAAGTTAATGTGAGCTCCCCCGTAGTAGTAGAAGTAGTAGCTGCTCAAGTAATCTTGTAAATTCTCTGCGGTACGTGCTGGTTGGAGTAGATTCTTTAGGGTATATTTTGTAAATCTAGGTTGACCAGCGGTGGGCTTATCATCCACGTTGGTGTGTTGATTTGTAGAATTCAACAAGAGAATAAAAGTTTGATAGCCCTACGATTGATGTTGAGCGAGGTCAGTACGTTGTCCAAGCGTGGGATGAAAATGGTGGGCATATATCCTCGTTCTGCTGCGAAGAAGCACTTATCGGAGATGTTGGTGACGTCGCCAAGTGATGGATTGTTGATAATGCTTCTAGTCTTGAAATACTATTGCGGCGAGAGTTTGTCTGGCCCGAGTGGAGTGGAAGCTTGTTAGCTAGCACGTCGAGGGATTCGATTGGAGTGGAACGGAACGCGCTTGTTGTAATACGTAAAGCATAGTTGACGATGATCGAGAGTGGTTTTGGCGGCTGATCCATAAACAACGGCTCCGTAGTCAATGCGCGAGCGTATTATTGCTCTGGACAACATCATGCCGGTGTCCATGTCGGCACTGAATTTCAGCGATGTTACTGAGAGTATAGGTCCTATTGCCCGGTTACAGCGGGTTAAAAGGGCTGCAATGTGAGGTCGCCATGTGAGTTAAGGGTTCCACACGAGGCCCAGGAACTTTGTAGATTCTTCGTATATTAGAGGCGTGTTGTGCAGCATTAGGTCAGGTTTCAGGTGTATGCCGGAAACAGGAGTAAAATGCATGATCCGTTTATGGAAGCTCAGTTTTCGACTAGGCTTAAACATTTCTGGAGGTCTGTTAATCGTTTAAAAGACTTGGGTGACTGTAGCTTATTTGTAAGTCGTCCACGCATAGTGATGAGAGAAGTCTTCCATCGAGTGGAAGAATGTCGGCTAGTTGGGCTATTTTGAGGATAAATTGAGTGACGCTGAGGACGCTTCCCTGAGGGACGCCCGTTTCTTGCAGATACGATGGTGACAGAGTATCGCTGACCTTGACCAAGAAGGTACGATCTTGCAGAAGTTGATAGATAAAACGAAGTAGCTGGCCTCTCAGTTCTTTGTGGTGGAGATATTTCATGATACCGTATTACCAAGTGGTATCGTATGATATTTCAACGTCGAAAAATATGGAAATCACATGTTCTCCTCGAACGAAGGCCTGTCGGATGTTTGATTCTAGTCGGACGAGGTGGTCCGTTGTTGTGTGACTCTTGGGGCCGTCGCACTGGATGTTGTTGAGGCCTGCGTGAGTTTCAAGGTCGTCAATGAGGCGTTTGTTGATCAATCTTTGTATTGTTCTATAGAGGACGCTGGTAAGGGCAATGGGGAGATAGTTGCGTGGGTCGCTATGACATTTGCAGGGCTTGGGTATTGGGATACTTACAAATTACTTCCATTGATCAGGGGGAAAAGTTTAAATACATTACGTTGAAAACTTTTAATAGGTGTTCGCGAGCGCCATCAGGGAGGTGTTTGATTGGATTGGATTTAAGCCTCATTTCCACCGGAGCTCCAATGCGAGTCATAACAGGCTCCCCGCAATGCTTGATGTTCATAGACTCCTGTAGGCTCACACACCTCCGTCTGCGAGAAAAACAAGGTTGTCAAAGTTTGAACAATTTGCTCTTGTTTGTCAAGTCAGACGCACGCTGGTGCGCACAAGAAAGACACTTAGACGAAACGGAGTAATATATACGCACGCTAGAGCGTACAGGTAGAATCGTCGAGACTGGTACAAGGTTTACGGCTATACGGGCAGAGTCAGCTCCCAACAGCAACGCAACACAATGTTCACAGCTACGAGGCTTGGTTCGGTTACAGTACAATTTATTCTTTCAGGTAGGATAAAGACGGAACGAATCCCTGCCTCCAACCACTTAGAACTTTAAGAGTAATATGTACGCGCGCCAATGCGCACAGATAGTATCGTCGAAATTAGTGCAAGGTTCACGGCTTCACGGATCAGTTCTACTCCAATCGCAACGCATCACAAGGTTTATAGGTACACGGTCCAGGTCAACCACAGAAATTGCATATGGTCCGCGCACGCGCGAGCGAGCGAGCGAGCGAGCGAGCGAGAGAGCATTGCCTGGAAAAACACTTATTCACAAAATTACGAACAGGAACTTCTACAGAAATACACTAGCATTACTTTCCAAAATTGTAGATCGTGAAGAGGAAAGAAAGGGCAGGTTCAACATGGGCTGAAAAGATGCTCAGATTATTGACATTAGACTTATTGTTTTAGGGGATAGGAGGGGGGGCAGAGGTCCCTCGGGTCCCAAAAGAGCTCCGTGGGTACCAGAGAGTAACCCAAATGCCCCGGGTCCCCGAGCTCCCAAGGTCCTTCGAGTCCCCTCGTCTCAGCTCATATCTGCTTGTCTCGAATCATTTCGGCCTGTCTCGACTCGTCGCACACAGCTCGTGTTTCGACTGATCTCGACGCACCTCGACCAGCCTCAACGCGGCTATTCCAATCTGTGCAAGTAATCCGTGGACTGTAATAGCCAATTGTTCTACTCAAGCATTCCACATACTTATATTTTTTGTGTATGGGTCTTACAGCGTGAGGAGGGGGATGCAGTGGTACCAGGGTTCGGAGGGTCCTCAAGAGGGTCCAACAGTTTCTCAAGGGGGCTCCAAAGGGTCTAAAGGGTGTCGCATAGGGCCCTAAAAGGGTCCAAGTGGATCCCCCAAATCCTCCTGGTCTTTCAAGTCCCCCGGGCTCCCGAAACCCCCGGGTCCTCCGAATCCCGTGGGTATCACGAGTACCCAGCCTTCCCTGGGTCACCTAGTCTCAACCAGCCTCGATATATAATAACCAATGCCAAATTTATCAACATGAAAAAAGGGCACAGAGGAGTAATAGAGCCCACGAAATAAGAAATACTAAAATACTGTAATGAAGTGGTAATGATCTATAAAATGAATAATCATCCATCCACCTCATGAGAGGCGGTGGATCATGTCGATGAGCACCCGGTCCGGCCCTGGTGAAGTTTCACGAGTATGGTCTACAGCGCACTGTGGTTCATGGATGGAGAAAGGCTTATTGTAGAACTCTTCGCTTGTAGACGTGAAGTCAAAATGTTCCCTCTCTCGTAAGTTTTTTTTCCCCGTTGGACAGCGGCTGTGTGGTTTGTTGATTGCAACTTCTCGCAAAAAGTCTGTGATAGTTTGTCCGCTATCTCCGCGTAGGAGGAGCAAATGACGTCTCCATCGGCGAGAATGTGAATAAGTCGCTCAGGTCGTCCCTGGATAAGTCTGATTTTTTTCCCACAGCTGGGAGAGGGGGGTGTTTCGGTTAAGTGTTAACGAACTGGGTCCAGCTTTCTCGTTTCTTCTTCACTTGAAGTCTGCGGCATACGGCAGTTTCCTTTTTCCACGCCATTCTATTTCTGCGGGACCGTGTGCGGGCAGTGGAAGGCTCCGTACAGATTTTCGCATTTCTCCTTTGCTCCTTCCACCTCTCGGTACCGCCATGGTATCGAAAAAAATGTGAAAGTTCATATTGTGGAAAGCTTGTCGCAGCTGCAACTGGGAACTTCTCGTATAGTTGGGTGGCAAGGTCATGTTGCGAAATGTCTTCGGGGATGCCATTCATATCGCTCCACGCGATGTGTGCCAAAAATTCCTTCTAGCTGGCTTTCCGGTATTTGAAACAGAGTTCTTGTAGCAGGATTTCTGGGCTGATTAGTGAGGAGTGATATGATGACAGGGTTGTGGTCGCTGTCGTGTGATGAAGGCAGAACCTGCCAAACGTGTTGACGTGCCAGTGTGGGTGAGCATATGCATTGGTCGATGACAGTTTCACTTTTGGGGGTGATTCGGGTGGGTTGTCCGTCGTTGAGAAGAACCAGGTTAAGACGGATTACTATGAATTCCGGTGCGTCGCGTCCTGCGAAGGTAATTTGGTATGCGGTAGAACTGGTGTTTCGTGATTTGATCCAGTCGGCTAGACAAACGTTGGTAACTCCGTAATCCTTTGCCAGTTCGTCTGAGGAAGCACTCAGGTCTGTTGTGAGTGTGTTGCGAGAAGAGTATATAATTCGTTTGGTATCGTTGAAGGACAAGTGTATTTCAACAGTGACTTTGAGTTAGTTAATTTCGGTAATCTTTCAAATAGCGTTACTTTGTTCTCGTTTTATGGCGAGGGCCAGTTATTTTTCCCTGTTGTTGGACAGGGAAATAACGCTCTCCCAGTTCCTGGGCGAGCGATTCCATCATTGTTAATTCGATTTGTTGAAGAGGCCGCTTTGCTTACACCTTTATCTTTGAGCGTTATGAGGAGGTGAGTGGGGAATGGGGCCCGGTCGTTTCTTTTGGGTAGGAGAGTCATCCGGGGAGGAGAACATAGAGGACACGGCCTCTCGTCGCCCGACCCCGTGGACTATCTGGAATTGGAAGAATTTTCTCTCCATCTCATCCTGGGGGGTAACTGTGTGTCCGGTATGGTGGCCGTTTACTTTGCAGTAAAAGCAGTGGGATTCTTGGTCTGGCACGACTGGGGGTGTGCTCGTTTGTCATGATCGTCTTGGGAGCAGTAAGAGCATCCTTGCTTACCGTTACAGTTTCCGCTTGTGTGTTCGTATTTCTAGCATTTATAACATCGCATCGGACGTCTCTCGAATGGTGTTACCTTGGTTTTGGTGGCACAGAAGGGAATGTCTAGGTATTTGGGTGGGGTAGGGCAATTGAATTTCAGTATTAGGGCTGTGGTGATGTCTCTTCTCGGTTTGATTTTTTCTGCAATTTTTGCTTCGAATACGCAGTCCTCGTATTGAACGAGTCCAGTGTTGTACTCCTCTATTTCCTCCTTCGGAATACCTCCAACATAAATCAAACCTGAACTTGTAGAGAAAGTCGGGTGTGGTACGATTGTGCATGACTTTTCACATTGTTTATTCTTGAAGAGAATTGTGTCACTTTGAAGTTTCCTATTTACCCTTACGCGAAGTTTACGTCGCCGCTGGCGATGATGCTAAGGATTGGACGACCGGTGAAGGCGCCCAGCTTTTTCCGCAAAGTGTATGAACAAATATTCGATCTTTCGTTGGCGCCAAACGTTATCTACAGGTGTTCGGGAAAGTTTGGGCCATTGTAGAACAAATTGTGTTCGGTAAATGGCGAGTACAGCTTCTTCCGCGCAGCCATCAGAGTTCGGCTGAGACTTTGTTGGGGTGGAGAGTCGTCAAGGTGGTCATCGCCTGTAGAGGTAGAAGCGCTAGCATAGGTTGCGGGTTTTTTACGGCGCGGGTTGTTTGCCTTGTCGTTTTTTCACGAATTCGTGGACTAGAAAGCATATCGTTTTCACGTGACACTCCAGTCTTGTTAGACGGTCATCAATTGAGCTGGGACCTGCGGCGAAGTCCTCGGCATCCTGCTCGGGTAGGCCGGTCGCTTGGTGTAGTGGTAAGTTCTTGATTTCGTGAACGTCAGTGGTCAACTCCTCGATGCGGTCGTTCCTCCTGTTGTCCTCGGCTGAGGTGGCGCTGGTCATGTTCGAGAGGCTGACGTTCTTGGCCTTTGGGATCTTGGTTGTCATCACTCTGGAGGGTATGTTGGTCCCTCCTAAATTGAGTTTCTTTCTACTCCCCATCGGCCCTCTGGTTGGAGCCAGGAGCCAGGGAGCTTTCTTTTGAAGACCTCTTGACCGGCTTTACAGATTTTGAGCTTAGTTAAATTTAAAATATCACAAACAATGCAAGCAAACGTACGGCTTAAGGTCCCAGCACAAACTAGGGACCAGCCTGTGCTATAAAGGGGGTTCTCGGTTAATAATCTGCTTCTTATCAAACGCGAATTCCCGTATACTCAGAGTTTCCCATCAGTTAATAATCAGCTCGTTATCCAAAGCAAATTCCTTTCCACAGCATCTTCTGGTTAAAATCTCACACAGCCGCATATACCACACCTAGTATCAACCCACACCTGTCATACATTTCACCTAGTAAACATTCAACCTTCATCTCTCTTCCACTTTCGCCTTAACGTCTCAGCCCCGTACTTGTCATTGGCCACCACTGACCACGCCTGCAACCGCTTCTCAAAGACTCTGCTCTCTTGCACCATCGTTATTTTAGTTTCATCTTTCCACTACCTTAACCGAATAAAATGTTGGCTCACGGATTGACAGCAGCGAGTCGTACTAAACAGGTGATGTAACAAACGGGGTGCATCAGTTGTCTAATTTAGGTCCATTCCATATCATTATATTCATGAGCAATCTTAATAAATCGTGCATTTGAACCTAATCAAGTTTTCAGACGATACTAAGATGGGTGGACAAGTGGGAAATTGATTTCAATGGCGACAAGTGTGAAGTTATAAACAGATGTGAAAACGACTCCTCGCAAAGGAAACTCCATGTCCAAAAATAAACTGATTCCAGCCACAGAAGAGTGAGATCTAGGTGTCATCATTAGCAACAAATTATGAAGTAGCAAGCTTTCAATCGATACTGCCAACAAGGGAAATAAAATGCTAGGTATGATATCAAGTACTATCTCGTACACGAGCAGACACAGTATTCATAGATTGAACAACGAATTCGTCAGACAGCGTCTCGAGTATTCAGCCCAACTCTGGTCTCCACATCTTAGGGAAGACTTAATGAACGTGGAGCTACCAAACTTATCCTTTCACTGCGAAATGAATGGTTTGACAGACTTGGCGAATTCAGACTTTGTTTGCTTGGGAAGTGCCGAGTTAGATGGGAGACGATCGAAGAGCAGATGATTAGGAAGGTTAAGGCAAACGTTGATCTAACCAGCCTTTAGACATTAGATGAAAATTTTGTGCTAGGGTTAAAGGGGACAAAACCGTTGGTAAGCGTCCAACGCTCCTCATAACTCGTAACTTCTCCACGTTTAGAGTTGTCGAAGAATGCAAAAAATTTATAAGTCAAGTTGTAAACAGCAATTCCATTGCAATGTTCAAGTCACGGCTCCACAGATTCTACCAGAATCTTTGCTAATAAGATACGGGTGTTGCAGTTTCAGAAACAGGACCCGGCATTGATGACAGCATGTACTGTATGTTAAAAAATTATGTCTTGTATTGGCACCAGGAACGGATAAAAGTGTTTGACATTAGCACTAGTCAGTATGAATGGTGTACTGCATTGTTGTCATCAGAGTAGTGTGCGCAGTGCGGGCGGGTGAAGGAGGGAGGGTGGAAAGTTCAAGAGCCTCAACAAGTGTTAGAAGTAAACAACAGGCCTTTCGGTGTAACTAGTTTGTCTTTTAATAGTTGCGAAGTTAGTTCTGAATTAGAATGTCAGGGTGAACCTTATGTATCTCTTTAGCATCTGTAGTTAAAGATCAAGAAAGGGAAAGGTTGTTGTAGGAAAAAGCATTTAATGATGATACTCGAAGCTACTCGGAATAACAACTGGAAAGAAAGCCACAGACCCACGACGGTGATTTGATTATTATTATTATTATTTGCTTCTATGTTACACCGGAGTCCCAACGCGAAGTTAATGCAGGACGGTGATTTGAATTCGTCCAAGTTTCGGTCTTCGCTCGAGTAACATCGCTAAAGGCTATTTCCTACATCAACCTCTCCCTTTCTTGATCCTTTACTACAGATGCCACACAGACGAATGATGCTCGCTTGACGTTTTACTTCAAAACTAATCTCAAAACTATTAGAAGATATCTAGTCAAAGCCAATTAGCCTGTAGTTTACTTCTAAAACTTGTAAACGCTTTTAAACTTGCAACCCTTCCTTCTACACCCGCCCACACGGCGCACACTACAATCATTTTTAGCAGACCTCATCAACGCATTTCTGATAATCTCTTATTCGTCATCATCATTCCCCAGGCCTTGGCACCTCACAATGTCATAATTCTCCTTCAATGCCTGCTGGAATACCTCAGCCAAGCTGACCACATTCAGTTCACTTACCATCACTATCTCTCCTTCTCATCTCACTCTGTTGTTCCCCTTCCACTCGGGTTCCACTCACAATCTTCTATTCACCAAAAGATGATCAGACATTTATCCACCCTCCCCTCTCAACACCTGCACATCTAACAGCCTTCCCCCAATTTTCTCAAAAAAAATCCATCAACTCTTTCTTCACTACTACACCAAAGACAATCTTTACCCAGGCGTACATGTGAACATCTCACTTCTTGAGAAATATGTTTCTCACCACCAGCTCCTGTTCCTTTCTCAAACCTGAGCGGTTCTCTCCACTTTCATTTCTATCCAGGACGTCATGCTTCCCTACCACATACTGCACCATTACGTCCATAACTCTTGAATTTAAGTTCCTTAGTACCAACACGTGGTATAAACCTCCAAAGAACTCAAAACACCTGATCAGACCTAAAAAAATCCTTCTCTTCCCCACTCCTCTCGCTACCTGGTCTATGAGCACTCTCAAATGCTCATCCTTATATAACTAGCTTAACCTTCACTCACATCAATCTAGAGAACACTTCTTTGCACTCCGTATTACTATTACGATGTGGAAACTCTCTCCCAGCACAAATTCATCCCACTTGCCACACCAAACTGACATTTGCCCCAACCATTCAACACTGCCTCACTTAGCGCCAACACTTCAAACATCCTCCTCACCAACACCTCCCCTATCTCTCCCATTATGCTGTAAATGTACGTACGCACTACAACCACGCACATTTAGCGGATATATTTGATTTGGTTTAAGCGTAATTTCCACCAAAGCTTCGATGCAAATCAAAACAAGTCCCCCCGTAGGGCTCGACGATCATGGATTCCAGTAGGCTCGCACATCTCTGTACGGGAAAAACAACGTTGTCAAAGTTGGAACAATTTGAACATTTAAGTCGTGTCAGATGCACGATGATGTGCACAAGAAAAACGCTTAAATGAAACTGATCTTCGCATCCAATCAATTAGAATTCCAAGAGTATTATTTTCGCACGCTAGTGCGTATAGCCAGCATCGTCGAGGCTGGTACAAGGTTTACGGCGGCACGGATTAAGTCAACTTCGACAGCAACTGAACACAATGTTTACAGCTGCCCGGTCTAGTTCAGTTACAGGACAATTTATTTATTCAGGTTAAATGAAGATTCAGGCAAAACGAATCCCAGCCTCCAACCACTTGAAACTTCAATAGTAATATGGACGCACGACAGTGCGCACAGACGGTATCGTCGAAATTGGTACAAGGTCTACGGTTTCACGGATCAGATCAACTCCAACCGCAACGGATCACAAGGTTTATAGCGTACGCGGTCCAGTTCAACCACAAAAATTACATATGGCCCGTGCACGCGCGAACAAGCACATACTGAAAAAACACTTATTCACAAAATCACAAGCAGGAACTCCCGCACGTATACACTTCATTTTTCAATTGACACAATTGTGGACCGTGAAGTGGCTCAGCTTATTGACCTCTCACTTATTTCATTTGATTTAAGCTTCATTTCCACCGGAGCCTCAACGCGAGTATCAACAGGCTTCCCTGTAGAGCTTGACGATCATGGATCCCAGTAGGCTCGCACACCTCTGTGTGCAAGAAAACAACGTCGTCAAAATTAGATCACTCTGAAAATCTAAGTCGTGTCAGACGCACACGGGTGCGTACATGAAAAACATTTAGAAAATACGGATCTCAGATTTTAATCGCTTAGAACTTCAAGAGTAATATGTAAGCACGCCCGTGCGCAGCGCATAGTTAGCATCTTTGAGACTGGTACAAGGTACACGGCTACACGGACAAAGTCAGCTCCGACAGCAACGCAACATAGGGTTTACTGCTACGCGGTCAAGTTCAGTTACGGTACCGTTTATTTATTTATTCAGGTAAGATAGAGACAATCGAAACGATTCCCCGCCTTCAAATACCTAGAACTTCAGGAGTAATATATACGCACGCCAGTGCGCACAGATAGTATTGTAAAAATGGGTACAAGGGCTACGGTTTCCCGGATCAGATCAATTCCAACCGCAACGCATCACAAGGCTTATATCTAAGCGGTCTAGATTACCCACATAAATAACAGATGGTCCGTGCACGCGCGAGCGAGCACAGACTGAAAAAACACATTCACAAAATCCCAAAAGGAACTCATGCCCGAATACATTAGTATTATTTTAGATGACAAAATTGTTTATCGTGAAGAGGAAAGAAAGGCTGGTTCATCATGGGCTGAAAAACTGCTCAGATAATTGAAATCACACTTATTGTTTAAAGGGATAGGGTTGGGGGGGGGGGAAGGCAGAAATCCCTCATGTCCCAAAAGAGCCCGATGGGTCCCGGAGGGTAACCTAAGTTCCTCGGTCCCCAGAGCTTCCCGGGTGCCTCGAGTCCCCGCGTCTCAGCTCATCTCAGCTTGTCTCGACTCATTTCGGCCAGTCTCGACTCGTCTCGTCCAACTCGACTTGTCTCGACATGTTTAGATTGATCTCGACGCACCTCGACCAGCCTGCACGCGGATCTCCCCCTCTGTGCCAGTAATCCGTGGACTCTAATAGCCAATTGTTCCACTCATGCATTTCACATACATACATTTTTCAGTACGGAGTCGACAGCGTGGGAAGGGAAGCAAGAGTCCCAAGATTCAGAGGGGCCTCAAGAGGGTCCCAAAGTTCTCAAGGGAGTCTAACATGGTCTCAAGGGTGTCCCAAAGAGCCCCAGATGTGTCCGAGTGGGTTCACCCAAATCCTTCTTGTCTTCAGAGTCCCCCGGGTTCCCGGCCCGGGTCACGCGAGTCCCGCGGGTCCCACGAGTAGCCTAATTTCCCCGGTCACCTAGTCTCGACCCATCGCCTATTCAGTTGACTCCTCTCCCCTCGCGTGAACCTGCCTCGACTCGCCTCGTCTCGTCTCTTCCACGCACAGTGCCATTTAAGATTTTCACATTTTGAGATCAACATCAACATTATTTCACTGTTTAGCCATCAAAACACCTATCTGTGCTTGGCCATTTATTAGGCGCCCGGGCGAGTGCCAATTCTCCCACCGTTGGTTGGATTGGACTAACTAACACACCGCATAGGCCGCCTAGGCTCTCCGCGGGCATCTAAAGATTCGTAATTGAATAACCAATTCAAAATGAATCACCATGAAAGAAAGCACACATAAATAATAGAGCCCACGATATAAGAAATAATAGAATACTCTCCGAACCCTAGTATTAGGGGCGCTGTTCGGGGTAGATGGATGATTATCCATCCACCCCAAACAGCGGCCATGATACTAGTAGTAGTAAGTACTCCGTATGACGGATTTTGTCCGGTCTACGGGAATTTGCACATAACATTTCAGCGGGGTAGGACGCGATGCATGCAACCTTGACTCACCGAGCATACGGGGTAAGCGTAGCGGGGGAGGGCGGGG
>SDVV010020128.1:0-13385 GCA_016164225.1 Gammarus roeselii
CTACAAATGCGATGGTAATGATCAAACGATAATGGTTCAAATGGCTGTTTTATTGTTCATCGTCATTTGCACTGTCCTAGCTGATTGCAGGCCGTTACGCGGCCATCAATACGGCCTAAATTGTATAATCATACTAGAGTGGCCTTGCATCAATCAGCGACGGTACTCACGAGGCTCATTCACTGAAATGTCGATCAACATTATCTGATGCCTCGACGCTCCAGTGAACCGTGATAGCGAAGTCACCAGCTGGTGTCGTCATGATGAAGCCAGCTCTTCTAAACGGCGAAATATTATGTCATGATTTGCTCGCTGCCAACCTTGAAATTGCAAGCGTCAAATTACACTCCGTTCATTATCCTGAACGGACTGATGAACCATGAACGGACTGATAAACCATGAACGGACTGATGAACCATGAACGGACTGATGAACCATAAACGGACTGATGTACCATGAACGGACTGATGAACCATGAACGGACTGATGTACCATGAACGGACTGATGAACCTACGGACTGATGAACCATGAACGGACTGATGAACCACGAACGGACTGATGAAGGTCACAGTCTGAGCAGACAGTTACTTGCCGGTGCACCGAAAAGAACTATAAGGAATAATTTACCTGCAACACTATAAACAAATGGAGGTCAGACTGGCAAGGCTAATAATATTTGTAGCAATGGAGGCAAACATTGATGCTGCCTCGCGTAATATACTTGGTATTGAGAATTAGCGACTGACAGTTCGGTGACGATCCATCTATCACATTAAGGCCTCCTACACTGTTATATATTTCACCATTCATATTACTTAATATATATTTATAAAAGGATATTTATGGTCTAACTCAATATATGAAAAAATCTTCAATTCAAGTTTTCATAATATGAAAAAAAGAAGAAAAAAAAGTACAGATACAAGGACTAATACCCCATAAAGGAGGGTTGGTCGGCGACAGGACGCAACTCACATTTCTTTCATATACCTACAGCTGTTTTGCACTGAAGGGTCCGGCCAGGAAACCTGCAACACACTCTCGGTCATGAGTGCGGTTTACCAACCCTGCTGCGTCATAGTGACCGAGCCTACCCCACCCACGATCATCTCGTTTCTGAACGAGAAGCCATGACGTGAAAGCATATTTCCAATCACACCTATTCATTACACGCTCTCGCCCTACCCCCCGACTCATGTCTCTCTTTTCCAAAGTCTGCTTCACTCCATCCATCTGCACAAACTTTGGTCAACGTCTTGTCTCTCCGCCTTCATCACAGTTTCCACCAACCTCCCTTTAACAATCCTTAATATGTGCTAAACCATCTCAGAACACGTGAATCTACGCTGTGCTCTAAATTATTCACCATTCCCGTTCTAATTCGAACGCCGTCGTTGTTGATCCTGTCATGACCGTCAAACACATCATCTCAAAAACATTCAAAATTCGTCTCTGTTCTGCTCTCACCCCCTCAAATCTCAGCTCCGTAGAGCACAATTGGGAAAACTACCCCATTTTGCAACCCTCTCTTCGCTCCCATCCCCAACGTCCTAGAGCTCAATACAGTCTCCCGTGCATTCAACACTTTACACAGTTCTTTTACCAGTGGCTTCACCTCAGTTTGCACAAGTTTCGACTTCTCCTCATGGGAATCCAGATACTTTAAACTGATTTTTCTCCAACAACTCTCCGATAGGAGGACTCGAATTATGCGTGCATCGACGTTCCGCGAACATCTCATTACTTCACTTCTACCCACGTTAACTCAGAGCTTCATCATCTCATACAATCTACCAAGCTCTGACACAGACCTACACATTTTCTCCTCCGAACCCGCCACCAGTGCCACATTAGTCGAAAACAACTGCTAACTCCGCTCATTCGTTTCCAACAGCTTCAAGAAACAACCCATTACACTCGCTTTTACCTCCCTGACCACTCCATCGATGTAGAAATTGAACTGCCAGGGAGACATAAGGCAGCCTTGTCTCAGGCCATCTTTCAGTCGCTCCCTACTCTACCACATGCTCTGCTGCTAACAAATAAACTCTGAACCACTGTCTACAAATTTCCGCTCATTCCACACCCTCCGAAGCGCTACCCTGTCAACACTGTCGTAGTCATTTTTCAAAATCGGGAAGGACCCCTAACACATTCATTCCCTTCGGACGGCATTTTTCCCAAAAATGTCCTACTGCAAACATATGGATGGCACACCCTATGCCATTCCCTTTTCCTCGACAATTGCGTCATCCGTACAGTTTCTAACCCGTTTGATCTGCACAAATAACAATCTGATAGCTCATGAGATAGCTGCAAGCGTTGCGTCACACAATCGGCATCCCGACCGACACACCCTCAGATTCAGTAACCTCACCAGCTACTTGAGAATCGTTACTCCACCCCTTGTTAGTAACTCAGTAGCAACGCCATAAAAAGCTTTTATTTTTCCTACATGCAACAACTTTGCCACATCTCGCACCTCTTTCCTATCAATATCCACCAGCAGATGGTCAGACACACCTCCACCCTCTCATCTCAACACCCGCTCATCCAACAGCTACCCCAATATTCTCCTCGAAATCAGCGCAAAATCCAACAGAGCTCTCTCCACCACTGCATCACGGGCCATCCTTACCCATGTGTACCTGTTGATATGTTGCTTCTTGAACAAGCGTTCTCCAACCACCAGCACCTGTAACATGCACAGATTTATCAGGATTTTTATTATGTCATTTTTACCGAGAATGCAATACCTCCCAATCCCATTCTCTGCCGCTACATCTCCAACTTTCGTATATAGAACACCCTTTTCAACCATTTTGAATTTACCTCCAAAATCTCAATTCACTCTCCCAGGTAACTCCAAAATTGTTTCCTCTCCTCAAACTACCAGGCCCATAAGCAGTCACGAACGCTTCTAGCCATTTGATAACGCTACTAGCTATTCGATAACTCGATATCAACACAACACTTTGTCGTGCCCAACCTTCTTTCACTCCCGATTTGTTTACATTTACCTCTCCAAACTCCCATTCGTTCTTACCTTTAAACTTCGTCTCTCTCAGCTCTCTTTGCTTCTCTCGTACTACAACTACTCACATTCACCGACCGTAACCACAGAGTTCGGAGAGGCGTGAGCCCCGCTCGTGTCGTCGTCTGTGAGGAAAGAATTCCAAAGGAAATGATTCCTAGCCTTCTCTCTCCGTCTTAATAGTCAACTTCTACGACACGCATGGGTTTCGGTAGCACGATTATAACTCTCCCACTGCAGGGTTCCCCAATTAGTCGCCTCCTATTACACCTAATGGGATACGGTGGCCGGATTTAAGCCCTCACCTGCACCAGGTGAGGGCAGCTTGACACAGGAGGAAGAGAGCATTCTCCTTCTCCACCTTCTCCACCCATCCCCTATTGTTGACGGACAGGGAGCCCAGCTCTTCCATCTGCGACGGCACCAGTGGTAGCGCAACCAACCAATGCACGCAGTGACGTGGAGGACAAAGAAAACAATACCCACCCATAAGTGCCAGAAACGATTGAAATAAAGACAGCGGAGGTTGTCTTCACATCAGTGCTGGTCTGACAGACAAAGGTCCCACTCTCACTCATGACCACGAAGTTGTTTTCAGATGAACACTAGAAATAAAACGGATTTTTCTACGATAACGTTATCGATCGTCAGAGTGTACGTGTACAGCTAAGCTAATGTACTTAACATATTGCATATATAAAACCGCGGGCCATGTCATTGGTCAATTTGGTCTCTTTCGCTCAACTCAAGAAAGCTACAAAAGGAAAACGCTTACGACCTGGACCCATAGAATATTGATTATAAGTACAATCGAAGCGATTGCTTATAAGAGACGTATGAAAATCAGAGTATTCAAGTCGTTGTTTGAGCAAATGACATGCTTCACGCTGCTCTATCCTGCACATCCTCCTCCCATCGTCCACCTTCATCGCATCTTCTCGAGTTCGTACATGACAACTCAATTATAGATGATTATACTGGATTCGTCACAACTTATCGTAATGTGATCTCACATTGAGTGTCTATCTTCACCCTTCCGATCCCTTCTTTGCGCATCAAGTCTCACCATTTCTATCGTCTCAATTTGTTATTTAAACCCATCTCGTCCCCCTCTTCTCCTCTATACATCACCCTCACCCCTATTTTGCCCCGTGCTTCGTATCTCAAATTCTCAACCCCCGTCGATTCACCAAGTCCACTCCTTCGGTTTTCGTTACCTCGCCTTACCGCTTCTGTCTTTGTTTTCCTACACTGTCGACCATTCCCGTCATTGTTTTGCCACGTTATTTTTTTTTTCCTCACTTCCACCCACTTTGTCTCTTCGATGTTATTGTCCTGCTCGCCTCTCCCTTCCTTGACCCTCATCATGTGTCGGCAACAGATATCGTCCCGCATCGTTATTATATGATCCCTCGTCACCATTCTTCAATGATCCTCACACTATTTTCTCTAGCTCTCACTCATCGCGGATCATTGCCGTCATTTATCCCAAACTATTCCGTTGTCATGTTGCCTATATCTCTTGAAAACCATTCGTCCATTTATTACCTTCCTCCAATGTACCCGACAACCCGTTGCTCCTGTTCATCCTTGCTCCTTCTTGCCCAAGGTCCCGCACTACCGATAACCCCTCGTTGTATATCACGGTCATCGCCCACTTGCTCCGGCCAGCGTTTTTCCCTTCTTTGCCTTTCCTTGTCTACAGCCCTGAACGACATTCGCGACTGCTCGTTTGTCAATGACCACTGCTTCTCAAAATTTGACTCCTCACTCTTCTTCCCTATTCACTTCTCGGCCGCATGCTGGTCTCGCACATTTGTGATGATAATTCAAACCCAATTTGCAATTAACAGAGGAAACCACTTGCTGGTTCTACTACCCGAACATCTAAGATATTTTCGGTACAATATTGTAAACTATTAGCTACTGAAGTCATCTCGTTGGCTCCTACTCCCAAACGAGGGTGATAAGAAGGTAAATCAAGTAGTTCTCTAAAACACCATTTTGATTTTGTTTCGTTAAGCATATACTTTGGCATGCATAATGAACATTACAATTCATGACTCGTAACTGAGCTTTTGAGTCAGTACTTTCATCAGTGGTAAGGTGCTGACGAGTGAATGTATGTGTGATGGGTCTTTCCTTTTAAATAGAAAAGTTATATTAGAGAAGAACACTATTTTAGATTTCTTGGACAGAGAATTTTCCAATCATTTTGAGCTCATTTGAATTTTCCTTTAATCAAATATCAACATCTCCACCAGAAACTGGTCTCTTCGCCTAGAAGATAGTGAATAATGAGAATGCAAAACGACGACGATGGATAATTTCAAGCAATGAATAAAGGAAAATATACGTGACAAGGTTGAGTGAATCATTTAAAAAATATAAATCACCGCTAATGATCTAACGTCTCGTATTTCCATATAAAGGAAATAATCCTTTCACAATTTTGCAAATGGATGATTTACGCAAGTAATTGTTTTGGAATTTGAATGAGACACACTTCGCTAATAAAATAATCTTTTTAACTTGCTGATAATAAAGTAATAATCCCACACCCGCTTCGAAACTTTTCAGGGAGGTAATTGAAAAACGTCTATAAAATAGGTATGCAATTTTGTGTGAGATTTTTGCCAAATCGTTCCCTAATCTAACATAAAATTTGGCCAAACACAATGTCTTTTTGAATCATATGTCGATGGACATGTACTGCCTTTGTATGGCACATCTTGCACTATAGGCTGACGAGAAGTGATAGGAGCTGAAGACGGCGATGGAACAATCCTTGCCTTATTTCGTTCATTAACTGATTGTCGAAGTGACGATGCAGTGGACGACAACTGCTGCTGACGCTGTTCATCGCCACGACATTGACAACTTTAGCATAACATAGTAATACTGAAAGATCTTTGAAGCTCTAGTGATTTACACAATTGATAAGATTGTTTTATTTGTGCGAGCGGAGAACAGCAATTTATTGAAGGCGGGATAGAGGAACAAGATGCTTGATAGAATTACCTTGTAAACCGATTCTGAACTGCCCTTAACAGTTAGATTTTTTATGTAAATAAGTTATATTGCAAATGATTCAGCGACCATCGACAGAAGAACATAAGCTGATGCTCAGCCAATTTTTAATTTCCATCATGAAAAAGCAAGATATCGGATGATCTTTGAATCACAATTACTGGACTATAGTCTTTTTTGACAATCCCCTACCATGACATTCCACGTGCGCTGACAAATGTATTGTGTATCTCTGGGTCATGCCGCATCGGACAACAAGCACATTCAAGTTGATACCCGCTCGGCAACTGTTCGGGCATTATGTACACAATGAACCCAAATTATGTTTTCATTTTGGATTTACCCAAAGTTAGGGTTACCTATTTCAAAACGAGGACTCAATTTTCTGACCAACTTTTGATTTTTAAAATCGCTTCCTAATGAAAATGGGTCATTAAATATTACACGAAACTATTTGCATTGCTTCAATTTGAACTCTTCATGTCGATGATGTCATTTGTTTCCTTTAAATAGTAAGTTCAGGATTTAATTGGTATCCGGATTACAGTGTTTCATCAGCTAAACTGCAAAAAATGGGGGATGGATTATTTCGTGAGAGCAGGCTTACATTTCTGAGTCAGGAAGGAATACAGCAGTAGCAGTTACCCGTTTTTTAAACTGACTTTTAAATATTTTTTGTTGTAAAATCTTTCTATTCCCTCTAATAACTACTCAGTGTCCATTTTCCAACCAAATGGTCGATAACACCATCAAAGATGTTTAGCTCTTAATTCGTGTTCCAACCGTTCATCAAATAGCCTAATTGTCGCCAGTCAAACCGCAATTTAAAAAATCTGATATAATATCGCCTCATCACGCGAAGCTAATCAATAGGAACATGAATATTCTTGCTTCACAGTCTGTTCTGTTTAGTTTCGTTGGTCCACCTTCATCGAAGTCGGGCACTTAATAACTGATGAAGAGCTGCCTCGTCAGTTAAAACGAGGAGATTGATAATGTTGAACAAACCATTTATGTTCATGGCCAGGAAATAAACATCGTCAGCGTTCGTGGTTTGAATCAGTAATGAATAATATTGGAAGAAACGTCAGATACAATGGAACATTATTTCGACTGAAGTAAATACACCAATTCATTCGAATTCAATCGTGCGCAATATCGAGAAAAAAAATCCTTTGATAAATACTTGAGTGCATGATTGGAAAATGAAATACTTTCGAAATATTTGTTAATATGATTAGAAAAACTGATCTATATCAGTCATATTAAGTTCACGTACTGTTTAGAAGCATTTATCCGACAATCATTGGAACGAGCAACGTATGGCTATCGCCATCTAATTTTATGTCAGTAATGGCAGACTAAAGAACAAACTCGCTCCAGATGATTATACATCTGAAAAATTTCTTATATTTGATGAGTCGTTTTGTTAATTGAAAGTTTCAATTCATCTGATGAAATAACATACGGCATATTGTTTGAGAGCGTATGACTACTCGTTTATGAAGATAAATTGCCTATGACCATACCCACGAATGGCGACCGCACAGGATTGACTTTGTGCATATATGACGATGTAATACAGTGAACGCCGCGAACACGAGGAAATAACACATATCTGAAAATAGTTCACTAAAAATTACCAGCCTGAAAATTGGCAGCGAGATAACTTCATTCTACTGCAGTATGACACAAAAAGGCAATTTTAAACGCTGATCTGAAGAAGCAGCAAGTGCGTTTACATTGGCACCAGTTTTTCTTAGTTTGCTTATCATGTTTCCGAAAGGATAATTCCACGTAAGAAGTCGTTGATCGGCATACTTCAAAGCGACCGGCTTCGTTTGAATCATCTTCAGAAAACTGGAAATAGCAAAGCACCGCTATAACATTGCGATAAATTTGCAATACGTACAAAAACATTGATTGTAAATTAGTGGCGAAACCATGAGTTTCACTGAGAGAATGGGTACCACATTAAATAAACTGAAATTAAGAAATCATGAGGAAGTTTGAACGCCCGTACGGGAGCGACATTCATCTCGATACATTAACACATTCATAATGCAACCTACATACTATTAAAATAAATATTATCAATTAATTTTAGCACTACACTTACGAGTTACATCACAATACATTACGATCGGATGATTTGCATTTAACAGTTCAACGGGCATCACAGCTCTGACGCTATCACATAAAACAATCTTATCAAAAAGAACATGAGATATTTCAGAAAAACTATTCATGTATTACTAATTTCTATGAGCAGATGATAAAATACGGGAACAAACATAATCCTTTGGTTACAAAGCAAAACAAAATGTAGACAAGAGTGCGACATTTGTAGTAGTCGTGTTTTCTCAGGGGAACTGGTTCATGTTCGTGGTCTCAGTCTGCGGTCGCATGCCTCAAAGAAGCCGTGACTTGCTCCACTGTTTGATGTGTTTGGGGAATTGTTCGAACTACGTGGTTCCTGTTCTATGGTTTTGCTGAACGGAACTGGTTTCATTGTTGGCTGTTGCTGGTTTTGTTGTTCGTTTTGCTCGTCGTGTGGAGTCGAGTGCTGTGGTTTAAGAACAAAATAAAACATTTCATGTGGCCTATTGAGGGATGGTCGTGTGCTATAGAATATAAATGGTCAAAGTTTCGTAGGTTTTCAATCGACACACATCCGGTAGACGTCTTTTCGCTGAGTTGGTCTCTGTTTCCTGCGATGCTCTTTCACACTGCATGCAATGATCCTTCAGTTTACTGTCCTGCACGCAGAACGTCTAACGCGTGGCAACAGTCCACTCGGAGTGTCCGATGAAATATGGATGGGGGGATTTCCAATTTCCCACTGGGCATTTGACATTGTAAACCTCTTTGGACATTTGAAACATATCGGTCCCAGAAATTAAAGGATTTTCGGAATACACAGATGTTACGTAACGAGTCTTCGTATGTGTGAACTGTTCTAAAGACAATATTATCTACTTAGAAATAAACGTAATATTAACTTATAACTAAGGTTGGGGAGTAAGTCTACCTCGTTATCACACTAACCGATGGACATTGTTGAGGTACATTCTCTGTTTTCCATTGTTCAGTATGTCGAGACAGATAAAAACGTTACGTTGGACAATTGATTTGAAAAAAGTAAAGTATGTATAGGGTCACAGACACTTACTTAATCTGAGAGTAGAAAATGTCTGACATGAGATCGTCTATTTCGGTACTTGGGCATTATCCGACACACGAAGACTCAAATTTTGAAACTAACTGCTTAGTTAGGATGACATGTGATATAAGCACATGACAAAAACATTTCAAAGAGTAATGAAATATGGGTAAAACAGGTTTCTACATAAACGAATAAACAGAAAAATGTTTTAAATGAAACACACTAAAAAAAATGATTGGAAGTATCAATTGCTTACTTTCTTTTGTTAAAAATACACTTGTTCCGCATGTATATTTTTATTGGGAGATGTTCTACAAAATCGTTCATTCCGCATTGCTAACTGATTTGGCAGAATAGTTTGTGTTGTTTCAGACTAAATCTCCACTCGCACCTGGAAGGAGAAAATGAGTCGAAATTGGTATTGTATATTATTAACATCTGTATATTACCTTCTGCATGTGTTAAAGATGGTTTCCCCATTTTGTGTTCTTGTATTGATGTGCCATTATCTCTGTTCTCAAATCGCTATGTTCGTCCAGCACGTAGGAAAAGTCGATTTTTTTCATATTATTTTGAAATTGACTTCATCAGTGTGTTAACCAATCTGTTTGTCATGTTGACTGTTCCAAGTCTATGTTACACTCACAATACGTATAGATACTGCATATTTGACATATCGTGGTAGTTTTATAAACAGATAAATCGATTGCACTGACGAACGACGATCAACGACTCTTTTGCGTACAGTTACCCAATTAGAAAAATGCATTTTAAATAATCAAAAAGTTGAATAGAAAGAAACTAAAATCGCAGGCCTGCCAACCCGTCAAAGACTGGTAAGGAGTTATGTTCTGTTATCGTGAAATAGTTCGGAATGATGCTAAATGAGACAGATCGTGTGATTCTTGACATGCAGTCATTTATGAAAAAGTTTGAAAAACGAGTAGTGCAAGCAGAGGAGATCGTGGATGCCCTCCAGGTTTTGAAGAGGCTAACACCTTATTGTTTTAGGCTCTATCCCCTATGTAGGGTATCAGAAAATCAAATAACTTCGTCAGGTAACTGATACTGAGCAGACAGACATTACTTTTTCCTTGGTGGATGTATCATAAGCCCCAGAAGATGAAATAAAACAGTCTTTTCCCAAAGCTCGATGCTTTTTTAGATCATCCATATTCGTTTTCTCCCTATCGTGACTTATTAACCAAATGGATTCTATATTAATAATATCATAAATAAAATCAAATGTAACAATAAAGAGACGAGTTCGAACATTTAAAAACCGGAGCCCTATTATACATCATGTACACCAAATGTCATATCTGAGAATGTATAGGTCTTGTAGAGAAATAAAATAACCTCATCAGAAGATGAAAGAAAAAACATTTTCATGATAAATTCAAAAATCTCAAAGATGATTATAAAATAATCTAGGAAGCGGTTAATTAACCTTCATCGTCCTACTGGTTTTAATAGGGAGATCATACGTGATTTATTGCACGATATTATTTACGAAAAGAACGATGACATTTCAAATGTGTTTAATTATTTCTCTGTAATTGTTGACAAATCATCAGATAAATCCTCTAAATACACTGATAGTGACATCATCAATACTTTGAGAGCATCTGGCCCAACTCATTCTTCCTTCAACCAGAAACTTCAAATCAAAACATAATTGTATTCAATTATTAAGACCAGAGCATGTGATATCTACTCGCTGCCATGATGTGTGCTAAACAAGTTTGATGATATAATTCCCCCTCTCCAGATAGTTAATTTCCCGGGATCGTTAAAAATTGTATCATGTTTCTATATTCCCTCAAACGAGGATGCGATTGAGATCTATAATTTGTAAACCTAACATTATACATCCACGAATGGTTTCAAACTAACAATTTATTTGTACTTCTGAACACGCATTAACTCCATCAAGGTGAGATAAATATAGAAACAAAAAAATCCCGTGTTCAGCATTACCAGATATTTTTTTCGCGTATGAAAAACTTGTTTGGATAAAAACACAATGTAAATTTTTAATTTTTTTTGCAAAACCTTTCAGAGTGTTGACCAGTTCCAGTTTTTACCTGAATTCCGGTTTCGATGAGTTTATGTTCGCTGATTAAGAATATATATTAAAGAGTTTTCTGTACGTAATTTTCTACATCATTTTCAACGAGATATTGATCTTTTCCATTAAATTATTTATTTCACAAGTGAGAGTTATTCTTTGCTACGAGAGATAATGCAAAAAATCAAATTTTACGCATATTTGAAGTGCAATGCCCCGAAAAGCAACGAATTTAAATTATTTTGCTTGCAAAAATCCTTCAAACGAAAATCAGTTTACACACGCTCTTTCTGTCATAAACTGGTATGGAATAGAAGTTTTGCTAACTTAAATATTCGACAGAACTGTGACACTGCATAGTGTTAATACTGAATAACCTTTTAAGCGACAAAGCACACGGAACTATTGTCTCCCAAATCAAAATGATCCGACGATAGGATAATATGCGGCTCAGATATCTCTAGTGATATATACGAGACATTCGGTGCCTACCGTGATGTTCAATGGCCACATTTAAGCTAAGTAATTTTTGGCATGAAGAGAATAGTTCCATAACTTACCAGGAACAAGCGCCATTATGTTATTTCAGCTGTTATTTTGCCTAGCTTCAGCAAGTCCTCCGCAGGCAAAGCGCACCTCCTACACTCTACTCTTATTCCACTTTACGACCTCGTTCTCCTCTTCTCTCTAATTACTGCGAGGCTCTCGCTGGCCACTCAACAAGGAGAAAACTGTTGGTTAAATTACACTGGAATAGTAGAGCATCTTGAAGTTAAAAAAAACGCAGCAGTTGATGATATTTAAACTTACTACGATACGGACAGTCCTGTATGTGGCAAATATTAATTTTTCAGACTGATTTATATATATATATATATATATATATATATATATATATATAGAGAGAGAGAGAGAGAGAGAGAGAGAGATAGATATAAATGGTGTGTTTCGCCATCTCTTGGCTCATCAGATGGGCGTCTCAAAAGTACAATGTACTTTAAATAGTTCAGAAAAACTGGTTCCTACATGGATGCCTCCAGTATCTAGCATACGAAAAATGATCGTTCAAAAATAACAGAAAACGATTACAAACGCTTGAAATTACTTAGGACAAATGAGAATATTCCTGTAGACGATGGACAGCGACTCCAATCTCCGGATGATGACTTGAAGGAGGTATACATCTTTCAATATAGGAAATAACCCACTGTTGAGAGTTTGACTGGTTTATTATCAGTGACAGTTTCCTAGAGTCAAGCCCTACAGCGTCAGATCTCATAAGCACAGGATTATGTACATAGTGCAACAATTCCGTGGATCTTTCATCTAAGTAGGAAGAAGTCAGTTAAAATTGTGAAAGAAAAAAAACATTGATACGAATTATATAGACCAAACATCAATCCTTCGGAGGCAGTAACTTTTGTAAAACTACATCCCACAGGAAATTGTTACCAACGTAATATCGTACTGTGCTATTGATGTCCATTTCCGATAAACCGTTTATTAAAAATAGCCAATACCGATAATGTCATTTAAATATTTATTTTCAGGTTAGCTTAAATAAACAGCTTCGACAAAAACAACGTCGGCTGTTAAGCAACGGTTGAAACACATGAACACGTGGCAAAGATTGATCTTCGACGAATGGAAAACAGATAGAATTAACGTGAATTTTAAGAAAACTTTCTAACGCTTCATTTTTCCATTAATATGCATGACGAATTTGAAATCTTGTTTGCTAATTTTTTAGGTTTAATTTCATTGTAAAACATAAAACAAACATTGTTTTGAAGGTATACAAAGGACTTCCTCCCCCAACCAGTTTTAAAGCTCACATATTATTTAGAAAAAAAACATTCAAGACGACCAATCTTCCCTGAATACCCCGGATAACCTGATAATAATATTTCCTTGTATAATAATTAGTCACAGTTTCTTGTCTGGAGCTGTTTATCAAGGGAATGGAGGCAGGCATGCTAGCGGCCGACAATAAGCCGAGATGATTACAATTACTCGTCGTAATGACGGTGTTGATGGGCTATTATTAAAGAATTTTCTGGGTAACAATGATAATGAGTCTTGT
>SDVV010020129.1:0-13384 GCA_016164225.1 Gammarus roeselii
TTTTTTAGTTGCTTTAGTGGTTTTAGGTGTTTTATGTGTTATAGTTGATTAAGTTGTTATAGTTGTTTTAGTTGTTTTAGTTGTTTTAGTTGTTCAAGTTGTTATAGTTGTTTTCGTTATTTCAGTTGTTGTATGTGTTTTTGGTGTTCTAGGTGTTTTAGGTGTTGTAGGTGTTATAGGAGCTTTAGGTGTTATGTGTTTTAGGTGTTTTAGTTGTTTAAGGTATTTAGTTGTTTTAGGTGTTTTAGTTGTTTAAGGTGTTTAGTTGTTGTAGGTGTTTTAGTTGTTTTAGGTGTTTTAGTTGTTAAAGGTGTTTAGTTGTTTAAGGTGTTTAGTTGTTTCAGGTGTTTTAGTAGTTTTAGTTGTTTAAGTTGTTTAGTTGTTTAGTTGTTCTAGTTTTTTTAGTTTTTTTAGTTGTTTTAGTTGTTCTAGTTGTTTTAGGTGTTATTGTTGTTGTATGTGTTTTAGTTGTTTTATGTGTTTTAGTTGTTCTAGGTGTTTAGTTGTTATAGGAATTATAGTTGTTTTATGTGTTGTAGTTGTTAGATGTGTTTTAGTTGTTTTATGTGTTCTAGTTGTTTCAGGTATTTTAGTTGTTCAAGGTGTTTAGTTGTTTCAGGTGTTTTAGTTGTTTTAGTTGTTTAAGTTGTTTTAGTTGTTTAGTTGTTCTAGTTTTTTTAGTTGTTTTAGTTGTTTTAGTTGTTATACTTGCTTTAGTTGCTTTGGTTGTTATAGTTGTTTTAGTTGTTTCAGTTGTTGTAGTAGTTTTAGTTGTTATAGTTGCTTCAGTTGTTTAGTTGTTCTAGTTGTTTTAGTTGTTGTAGTTGTTTTAGTTGTTTTAGTTGTTATAGGTGTTCTAGTTGTTTTCGTTGTTTTAGTTGTTTTAGTCGTCTTAGTTGTTTTAGTTGTTCTAGTTGTTGCAGGTGTTTTAGTTGTTTGAGTTGTTTTAGTTAATTTATTTTTTCTGGTTGTTTTCGTTGTTTTATTTGTTTTAGTTGTTTTAGTTGTTTAGTTGTTATAGTTGCTTCAGTTGTTTTAGTTGTTCTAGTTGTTTTAGTTGTTGTAGTTGTTTTAGTTGTTTTAGTTGTTATAGGTGTTCTAGTTGTTTTAGTTGTTTTAGTTTTTATAGTTGCTTCAGTTGTTTTAGTTGTTCTAGTTGTTTTAGTTGTTGTAGTTGTTTTAGTTGTTTTAGTTGTTATAGGTGTTCTAGTTGTCATAGTTCTTTAGTTGTTTTAGTTGTTTTAGTTGTTTTAGTTGTAAGTTGGTATAGGTATTCCAGTTGTTCTAGTAGTTATAGCTGTTCAAGGTGTTAAGTTGTTTTAGGTGTTGTAGTTGTTTGTAAGTGTTTTAACTGTTTTAGTTGTTTTAGTTGTTTTAGTTATTTTATGTGTTATAGTTGTTTTAGGTAATCTAGTTGTTAAAGGTGTTATAGGTGTTTTAGGTGTTTAAGGTGTTTTAGATGTTCTAGGTGTTTTAGGTGTTTTAGTTGTTTCAGTTTTTTTGGTTGTTTTAGTTGTTATAGTTGTTATAGGTGTTTTATTTAATTTATGTGTTTTAGTTGTTATAGTTGTTCATTTGTTTTAGTTGTTTTAGTTGTTTTAGTTGTTTTAGTTGTATTAGTCGTTTTAGTTGTTTTAGGTGTTTTAGTTGTTCAAGGTGTTATCGTTAATCTAGGTGTTTTAGTTGTTTTATGTGTTTTATTTGTTGTAGGTGTTTCAGTTGTTCAAGGTGTTTTAGTTGTTTTAGGTGTTTTAGTTGTTTTAGGTGTTTTAGTTGTTATATGTGTTATAGTTGTTCAAGGTGTTTTAGTTGTTATAGGTGTTATAGTTGGTATAGGTGTTAAGTTGGTTTAGGGGTTTTAGTTGTTTTAGTTGTTTAGTTGTTTTAGTTGTTTTAGTTGTTTTAGTTGTTTTAGTTGTTATAGTTGTTTAGTTGCTTTAGTTGTTTTAGTTGTTTAGTTGTTCTAGTTGTTTAGTTGTCTTAGTTGTTTTAGTTGTTTTAGTTGTTATAGTTGTTCTAGTTGTTCTAGTCGTTTTAGTTGTTTTATTTGTTATAGTTGTTTTAGTTGTTTTAGTTGTTTTAGTTGTTATAGTTGTTATGGCTGTTTTAGTTGTTTTAGTTGTTTCAGTTGTTATAGGTGCTATAGTTGTTATAGGTGTTTTAGTTTATTTAGGTGTTATAGTTGTTATAGTTGTTTTTAGTTGGTTTAGTTATTAGTTGTTTTTAGTTGTTTTAGTTGTTTTAGTTGTTATAGTTGTTATAGTTGTTTTAGTTGTTTTAGTTGTTTTAGTTGTTTTAGTTGTTTTAGTTGTTTTAGTTGTTCTAGTTGTTTCAGTTGTATTAGTTTTTTTAAATGTTCTAGTTGTTTTAGTTGTCCTAGTTGTTTTAGTTGTTATAGTTGTTCTAGTTGTTTTAGTTGTTTTAGGTGCTAAAGTAGTTCTAGGTGTTTTAGTTGTCTAGGTGTTTTATTTGTTAAAGGTGTTGCAGTTGTTCAAAATGTTTTAGTTGTTATATGTGTTTAATTTGTTTCAAGTGTTCAGTTGTTATATGTGTTCTAATTGTTCTAGGTGTTTCAGTTGTTTTAGGTGTTGTAATTGTTATAGGTGTTCAGTTGTTCTAGGGGTTCTAGTTGTTTAGTTGTTCTAGTTGTTCTAGTTGTTATAGTTGTTATAGTTGTTTTAGTTGTTTTAGTTGTTTAGTTGTTTTAGTTGTTTTAGTTGTGTTAGTCTTTTTAGTTGTTTTAAATGTTTTAATTGTTTAGTTGTTATAGTTGTTTTAGTGGTTTTAGTTTTGTATAGGTGTTTTAGTTGTTCTAGTTGTTTTAGTGGTTATAGGTGTTCTAGTTGTTGTATGTGTTTTAATTGTTATAGGTGTTTTTGTTGTTCTATTTGTTTTAGTTGTTTAGTTGTTATAGTTGTTTTAGTTGTTTCAGTTGTTTCAGTTGATCTAGTTGTTTTAGTTGTCTAAGTTGTTTTAGTTGATTTAGTTGATTAGTTGTTATTGTTGTTTTTTGTTGTTTTAGTTGTTTTAGTTTTTATAGTTGTTATAGATGTTTTAGTTATTTTAGTTGTTTTAGTTGTTATAGTTGTTATAGCTGTTTTAGTTGTTATAGTTGTTTCAGTTGTTATAGGTGCTATAGTTGATTTAGGTGTTTTAGTTGATATAGGTGTTTAGTTGTTATAGTTGTTTTTAGTTGTTTTAGTTATTAGTTGTTTTTAGTTGTTTTAGTTTTTTTAGTTGTTCTAGTTGTTGTAGTTGTTTCAGTTGTTCTAGTTGTTGCAGGTGTTTTAGTTGTTTGAGTTGTTTTAGTTAATTTATTTTTTCTGGTTGTTTTCGTTGTTTTATTTGTTTTAGTTGTTTTAGTTGTTTAGTTGTTATAGTTGCTCCAGTTGTTTTAGTTGTTCTAGTTGTTTTAGTTGTTGTAGTTGTTTAAGTTGTTTTAGTTGTTATAGGTGTTCTAGTTGTTTTAGTTGTTTTAGTTGTTTTAGTTGCTTCAGTTGTTTTAGTTGTTCTAGTTGTTTTAGTTGTTGTAGTTGTTTTAGTTGTTTTAGTTGTTATAGGTGTTCTAGTTGTCATAGTTCTTTGGTTGTTTTAGTTGTTTTAGTTGTTTTAGTTGTAAGTTGGTATAGGTATTCCAGTTGTTCTAGTGGTTATAGCTGTTCTAGGTGTTTAAGTTGTTCTAGGTGTTGTAGTTGTTTGTAAGTGTTTTAACTGTTTTAGTTGTTTTAGTTGTTTTAGTTATTTTATGTGTTATAGTTGTTTTAGGTAATCTCGTTGTTAAAGGTGTTATAGGTGTTTTAGGTGTTTAAGGTGTTTTAGATGTTTTAGGTGTTTTAGGTGTTTTAGTTGTTTCAGTTGTTTTGGTTGTTTTAGTTGTTATAGTTGTTATAGGTGTTTTATTTAATTTAGGTGTTTTAGTTGTTATAGTTGTTTATTTATTTCAGTTGTTTTAGTTGTTTTAGTTGTTTTAGTTGTTTTAGTTGTTTAGTTGATTAGTTGTTATAGTGTTTTTTGGTGTTATATGTGTTCTAGTTGTTTAGTTGTTTTAGTTGTCTTAATTGTTTAAGTTGTATTAGTTGTTTTAGTTGTTTTAGGTGTTTTAGTTGTGCAAGGTGTTATTGTTAATCTAGGTGTTCTAGTTGTTTTATGTGTTTTATTTGTTGTAGGTGTTTCAGTTGTTCAAGGTGTTTTAGTTGTTTTAGGTGTTTTAGTTGTTTTAGGTGTTATAGTTGTTATATGTGTTATAGTTGTTCTAGGTGTTTCAGTTGTTTTAGGTGTTATAGTTGGCATAGGTGTTTAGTTGGTTTAGGGGTTTTAGTTGTTTTAGTTGTTTAGTTGTTTTAGTTGTTTTAGTTGTTTTAGTTGTTTAGTTGTTATAGTTTTTTAGTTGCTTTAGTTGTTTTAGTTGTTTTAGTTGTTCTAGTTGTTTAGTTGTCTTAGTTGTTTTAGTTGTTTTAGTTGTTTTAGTTGTTATAGTTGTTCTAGTTGTTCTAGTCGTTTTAGTTATTGTAGTTGTTATAGTTGTTTTAGTTGTTTTAGTTGTTTTAGTTGTTATAGTTGTTATAGCTGTTTTAGTTGTTTTAGTTGTTTCAGTTGTTATAGGTGCTATAGTTAATATAGGTGTTTTAGTTTATTTAGGTGTTATAGTTGTTATAGTTGTTTTTAGTTGGTTTAAATATTAGTTGTTTTTAGTTGTTTTAGTTGTTATAGTTGTTATAGTTGTTATAGTTGTTTTTAGTTGGTTTAGTTATTAGTTGTTTTTAGTTGTCCTAGTTGTTTTAGTTGTTATAGTTGTTCTAGTTGTTTCAGTTGTTTTAGGTGCTAAAGTAGTTCTAGGTGTTTTAGTTGTCTAGGTGTTTTATTTGTTGAAGGTGTTTCAGTTGTTCAAAATGTTTTAGTTGTTATAGGTGTTTTAGTTGTTTCAAGTGTTCAGTTGTTATATGTGTTCTAGTTGTTCTAGGTGTTTTAGTTGTTTTAGGTGTTGTAGTTGTTATAGGTGTTCAGTTGTTCTAGGGGTTCTAGTTGTTTTAGTTGTTCTAGTTGTTCTAGTTGTTATAGTTATTATAGTTGTTTTAGTTGTTTTAGTTGTTTTAGTTGTTATAGTTGTTTTAGTTGTATCAGTTGTTCTAGTTGTTTTAGTTGTTTTAGTTGTACTAGTTGTTCTAGTTGTTATAATTGTTAGTTGTTTTAGTTGTTGTAGTTGTTTTAGTTGTTATAGCTGTTCCAGTTGTTTTGGTTGTTTTAGTTGTTTCAGTTAATATAGTGTTATAGTTGATTTAGGTGTTTTATTGATATTGGTGTTTAGTTGTTATTGTTGTTTTTTAGTTGTTTCAGTTTTTCAGTTGTTTCTAGTTGTTCTAGTTGTTTAGTTATTATAGTTGTTTTAGTTGTATTTGTTGTTCTAGATGTTTTAGTTGTTCAATTGTTTTAGTTGTTCTAGTTGCTATAGTTGTTTTAGTTGTTTTAGTTGGTGTAGTTGTTTCTGTTGTTTTGGTTGTTTTAGTTGTTTTAGTTGTTTATTGGTTTTAGTTGTTCTAGTTGTTTTAGTTGTCATAATTGTTTTAGTTATTTTAGTTGGTTTAGTTGTTATAGTTGTTTTAGTTGTTTTAGTTGTTTTAGTTGTTATAGTTGTTTCAGTTGTTTTAGTTGTTTCAGTTGTTATAGGTGTTATAGTTGTTTCATGTTATTTGTTGATTTGGGTGTTGTAGTTGTTGTAGTTGTTTTTAGTTGTTTTAGTTATTATAGTTCTTTTAGTTGTTTTAGTTTTTTAGTTGTTATAGTTTTTTCAGTTGTATTAGTTGTTCTAGTTGTTTTAGTTGTTATAGTTGTTTAAGTTGTTTTAGTTGTTCTAGTTGTTATAGTTGTTTTAGTTGTTTTAGTTGTTGTAGTTGTTGAAGTTGTTTTAGTTGTTTTAGTTGTTATAGTTAATCTAGTTGTTACATCTGTTATAGGTGTTACAGTTGATTTAGGTGTTTCAGTGGATTTAGGTGTTTAAGTTGTTACAAATGTTTTTAGTTGTTTTAGTTATTTAGTTGTTTTAAATTGTTTTAGTTGTTTTAGTTGTTATAGTTGTTTAGTTGCATTAGTTGTTCTGGTTGTTCTAGTTGTTTTAGTTGTTTTAGTTGTTCTAGTTGTTATATTTTTTTTAGTTGTTTTAATTGTTTTAGGTGTTTTAGTTGTTATAGGTGTTTAGTTGTTTTAGGGGTTCTAGTTGTTTTAGTTGTTTAGTTGTTATAGCTGTTTTAGTTGTTTACTTGTTTTAGTTGCTTTTAGTTGTTTTAGTTGTTTAAGTTGTTTAAGTTGTTTTGGTTGTTTTGGTTGTTTTAGTTGTTTTAGTTGTTTCAGTTGTTCCAGTTGTTTTAGTTGTCATAGTTGTTTCAGTTGTTTTAGTTGTTTTAGTTGTTATAGTTGTTGTAATTGTTTTAGTTGTTTTAGTTGTTATAGTTGTTCTAGTTGTTTTGGTTGTTTTAGTTTTTATAGTTGTTTTAGTTTGTTTTAGTTGTTTTGGTTGTTTCAGTTGTTATAGGTGTTATTGTTGTTTTAGGTTTTTTAGTTGATTTAGGTGTTTTAGTTATTATAGTTGTTTATAGTCGTTTTAGTTATATAGTTGTTTATAGTTGTTTTAGTTGTTTTAATTGTTATAGTTGTTTTAGTTTTATAAGTTGTTCGAGTTGTTTTAATTGTTTTAGTTGTTTTAGTTGTTTTAGTTGTTCTAGTTGTTATAGTTGTTTTAGTTGTTTTATTTGTTGTAATTGTTTCAGTTGTTTTAGTTGTTTTAGTTGTTTTACTTGTTTTAGTTGTTCTAGTTGTTTTAGTTGTCTTAGTTGTTTTATTTGTTGTAGTTGTTATAGTTGTTTTAGTTGTTTTAAATGTTTCAGTTGGTATAGTTGGTATAATTGTTTTAGTTGTTATAGTTGTTTTAGTTGTTTTAGTTGTTATAGTTGCAATAGTTGTTTTAGTTGTTATAGTTGTTTTAGTTGTTTCAGTTGTAATAGGTGTTATAGTTGTTTTAGGTGTTTTTAGTTGATTTGGGGGTTTTACTTGTTTATAGTTGTTTTTTAGTTGTTATAGTTATTATAGTTGTTTCAGTTGTTTCAGTTGATTTAGTTGTTATAGTTGTTTTAGTTGTTTTAGTTGTCATGGTTGTTTTAGTTGTTTCAGTTGTTTTAGTTGTTTTAGTTGCTTATAGTTGTTTCAGGTGTTATAGTTGTTTCAGGTGTTTTAGTTGTTCTAGGCGTTGTAGTTGTTTTATGTGTTTTAATAGTTTGATGTGTTTTAATTGTTCAAGGTGTTTTAGTTGTTTTAGGTGTTGTAGTTGTTATATGTATTTTAGTTGTTATATGTGTTTTAGTTGTTTTAGGTGTTTTAGTTGTTTTAGGTGTTTTAGTTGTATAAGGTGTTTAGTTGTTTCAGGTGTTTTCGTTGTTTTAGTTGTTTTAGTTGTTATAGTTGTTTCAGTTGTTCTAGTTGTTTTACTTGTTATAGTTGTTTAAGTTGTTTTAGTTGTTATAGTTGTTCTAGTTGTTTTAGTTGTTTTAGTTGTTTTAGTTGTTTCGGTTGTTCTAGTTGTTATAGGTATTCCAGTTGTTGTAGTTGTTTTAGGTGTTATATTTGTTTCAGGTGTTGTAGTTGTTTTAGTTGTTTTGGTTGTTTTAGTTGTTGTAGTTGTTCTAGTTGTTCAAGTTGTTATAGTTGTTTTAGTTGTTCTAGTTGTTTTAGTTGTTTAGTTGATATTGTTGTTATAGTTGTTTTAGTTGTATAAGTTGTTCTAGTTGTTTTAGTTGTTTTAGTTGTTTTAGTTGTTCTAGTTGTTACACTTCTTTCAGTGGTTTAAGTTGTTTAGTTGTTTTAGTTGTTTTAGTTGTTACAGTTGTTTTAGTTGTATTAGTTGTTCTAGTTGTTTTAGTTGTTTTAGTTGTTTTAGTTGTTATAGTTGTTATAGTTGGTTTTGTTGTATTAGTTGTTCTAGGTATTTTAGTTGTTTTAGTTGTTTTAGTTGTTCTAGTTGTTATAGTTGTTTTAGTTGTTCTAGTTGTTGTAGTTGTTGCAGTTGTTATAGTTGTTTTAGTTGTTTTAGTTGTTTTAGTTGCTATAGTTGTTCTAGTTGTTTTAGTTGTTTTAGTTGTTTATGTTGTTATAGTTGTTTTAGTTGTATTAGTTGTTCTAGATGTTTTAGTTGTTGTAGTTGTTATAGTTGTTTTAGTTGTTATACTTGTTTTGGTTGTTTAAGTTGTTTTTGGTGTTTTAGTTGTTATAGGTGTTTAGTTGTTTTAGGGGTTCAAGTTCTTCTAGTTGTTTTAGTTGTTATAGTTGTTTTAGTTGTTGTAGTTGTTTTCTAGTTGTTTTAGTTATTTAGTTGTTTATAGTTGTTTCTAGTTGTTATAGTTATTCTAGTTGTTTTAGTTATTTTAGTTGTTTAGTTGTTTTAGTTGTTATACTTGTTTTAGTTGTATCAGTTGTTCTATTTGTTTTAGTTTGTTTAGTTGTTCTAGTTGTTATAGTTGTTTAGTTGTTTTATTTGTTGTAGTTGTTTTAGTTGTTCTAGTTGTTTCAGTTGTTTAAGTGGTTTTAGTTGTTTCAGTTGTTATAGGTGTTAAAGTTAAATTCGGTGTTTTAGTTGATTTAGGTGTTCTAGTTGTTATAGTTGTTTTTTAGCTGTTTTAGTTATTCAGTTGTTTTTAGTTGTTTTAGTTGTTCAGTTGTTATAGTTGATTTAGTTGTATCAGTTGTTCTTGTTGTTTTAGTTGTTATAAGTGTTTCTGTTGTTCTAGTTAAAAATAGTTGTTTTAGTTGTTTTAGTTATTGTAGTTGTTTCAGTTGTTTTAGTTGTTTTAGTTGTTATAGTTGTTATAGTGGTTTTAGTTGTTCTAGTTGTTTTAGTTGTCATAGTTGTTTTAGTTGTTTCAGTTGTTTTAGTTGTTATAGTTGTTTTAGTTGTTTTAGTTCTTTTAGTTGTTATAGTTGTTTTAGTTGTTTTAGTTGTTTTAGTTGTTATAGTTGTTCTAGTTGTTATAGTTGTTTAGTTGTTCTAGTTGTTTTAGTTGTTTTAGTTGTTGTAGTTTTTATATGTGTTGTAGTTGTTTTAGTTGTTTTAGTGGTTTTAGGTGTTCTAGTTGTTTTAGGTGTTTAGTTGATCTAGTTGTTTTTGTTTTCCTATAGGTTTCAGTTGTTTTAGTTGTTCTAGTTGATTTAGTTGTTATAGTTGTTTTAGTTGTTATAGTTGTTATAGTTGTTTTAGTTGTTTTAGTTGTTCTAGTTGTTTTAGTTGGTCTAGTTGGTTAAGTTGTTTTAGTTGTTTTAGTTGTTTTAGTTGTTATAGTTGTTATAGATGTTTTAGTTGTTTTAGTTGTTTAGTTTTTATAGTTGTATTAGTTGTTTTAGTTTTTTGAGTTGTTTATGTTGTTATAGTTGTTTTAGTTGTTTAGTTGTTTTAGTTGTTACAGTTGTTATAGGTGTTATAGTTGTTTAGGTGTTATAGTTGATTTAGGTGTTTTATTTGCTTTAGTTGTTTCAGTTGTTTAGTTGTTTTAGTTGTTTTGTTTATTTTAGTCGTTTTAGTTGTTTCAGTTGTTCGAGTTGTTTTAGTTGTTTTGGTTGTTTTAGTTGTTTAGTTGTTTTAGTTGTTTTAGTTGTTTTAGTTATTAGTTGTTTTAGTTGTTTAAGTTGTTTTAGTTGTATTAGTTGTTTTAAATGTTCTAGTTGTTTCAGTTGTCTTAGTTGTTTTAGTTGTTATAGTTGTTTTAGTTGTTCTAGTTGTTTTTGGTGATAAAGTAGTTCTAGGTGTTTAAGGGGTTTTATTTGTTGAAGGTGTTTCAGTTGTTCAAAATGTTTTAGTTGCTATAGGTGTTTTAGTTGTTTTAAGTATTTAGTTTTTATATGTGTTCTAGTAGTTCTAGGTGTTTTAGTCGTTTTAGGTGTTTTAGTTGTTATAGGTGTTTAGTTGTTATAGGGGTTCTAGTTGTTTTAGTTGTTCTAGTTGTTAGAGTTGTTATAGTTGTTATAGTTGTTCTAGTTGCTTTAGTTGTTTAGTTGTTTTAGTTGTTTCAGTTGTGTTAGTCTTTTTAGTTGTTTTAGATGTTGTAGTTGTTTAGTTGTTTTAGTTGTTATAGTTGTTCTAGTTGTTTTAGTTTTGTATAGGTATTTTAGTTGTTCTAGTTGTTTTAGTGGTTATTGGTGTTCTAGTTGTTGTATGTGTTCTAGTTGTTATAGGTGTTTTTGCTGTTCTATTCGTTTTAGTTGTTTTAGTTGTGATATTTGTTTTAGTTGTTTTCGTTGTTTCAGTTGTTCAAGTTGTTTTAGTTGTCATAGTTGCTTAGTTGTTTTAGTTGTTTTAGTTGTTATAGTTGTTTTAGTTGTTTTAGCTGTTTTAGTTGTTTGTTATAGTTGTTTAGTTGTTCAGTTGTTTTAGTTGTTATAGTTGTTATAGCTGTTTCAGTTGTGATAGTTGTTTCAGTTGTTATAGGTGCTATAGTTGATTTAGGTGTTTTAGTTGATATAGGTGTTTTAGTTGTTATAGTTGTTTACAGTTGTTTTAGTTATTAGTTGTTTTAGTTGTTTTAGTTGTTTTAGTTGTTATAGTTGTTATAATTGTTTTAGTTGTATTCGTTTTTCAAGTTGTTTTGGTTGTTATAGTTGTTTTTGTTGTTCTAGTTGTTAAAGTTGTTTTAGTTTTTCTAATTGTTGTTGTTGTGTCAGTTGTTTTAGCTGTTTAAGTTGTTTTAGTTGTTTTAGTTGTTCTAGTTGTTTAAGTTGTCCTAGTTGTTTTAGTTGTTTTAGTTGTTTTAGTTGTTATAGTTGTTTTAGTTGTTTTAGTTGTTTTAGTTGTTATAGTTGTTTTAGTTGTTTTAGTTGTTTTGGTTGTTATAGTTGTTTTAGTTGTTTTAGTTGTTTAAGTTGTTTCAGTTGTTTTAGGTGTTATAGTTGTTTTGGTGTTTTAGTTGATTTTGGTGTTATAGTTGTTATAGTTGTTTTTAGTTGTTTTAATTAGTCTAGTTGTTTTAGTTGTGTTAGTTGTTTAGTTGTTATAGTTGTTTTAGTTGTAATAGTTGTTCTAGTTGTTCTAGTTGTTTTAGTTGTTCTAGTTGTTCTAGTTGTTATAGTTGTTTTAGTTGTTTTAGTTGTTGTAGTTGTTTTAGTTGATTTAGTTGTTTTAGTTATTTAGTTTTTATAGTTGTTTCAGTTGTTATAGGTGTTAAAGTTGTTTTAGGTGTTCTAGTTGTTAAAGTTGTTATAGTTGTTTAAGTTGTTTTAGGTGTTTTAGTTGTTATGGGTGTTTAGTTGTTTTAGGGGTTCTAGTTGTTTTAGTTGTTTTAGTTGTTATAGTTGTTTTAGTTAATGTAGTGGTTTTAGTTGTTTTAGTTGTTATAGTTGTAATAGCTGTTTTAGTTGTTTTAGTTGTTTCAGTTGTTATAGATGCAATAGTTGTTATAGGTGTTTTAGTTGATTTAGGTGTTTTAGATGTTATAGTTGTTTATAGTTGTTTTAGTTATTAGTTGTTTTTAGTTGTTTTAGTTGTTTTAGTTGTTTTAGTTGTTCTAGTTGTTATGGTCGTTACAGCTGTTATAGTTATTTAGTTGTTTTAGTTGTTTTAGTTGTTTTAGTTGTTGTAGTTGTTATAGTTGTTTTAGTTGCATTAGTTGTTCTAGTTGTTTTAGTTGTTTTAGGTGTTTTAGTTGTTATAGTTGTTATAGTTGTTTTAGTTGATATAGTTGTTATAGTTTTTTTTAGTGTTTTAGTTGTTATAAGCGTTTTAGTTGTTACATGTGTTTCAATTGATATAGGTGATTTAGTTGTTTTATGTGTTTTAGTTGTTTTAGGTGTTATAGTTGTTCTAGGTGTTTAGTTGTTCTAGGTGTTTTAGTTGTGTTTGGTGCTTTAGTTGTTTGTAGGTGTTATAAGTGTCATAGGTGTTTTAGGTGTTATAGGTGTTCTAGGTGTTATAGATGTTTAAGGTGTTTTAGGTGTGGGTCGCTATCCCTGGCGCTAAATTCTTTCATAGCTAACGTCAGATCAACCCCTATCATCTCCGTCAACTGTCTTATCAGCCCTAAGTTGTTCCGACCACCTACCTACGGTACCATTTTTTAACAGCGAACATTCATAGCGTTCCTCAGTCACACCAGCCACTGTCATATCTGCCAGTGACATTCTGGCGAAAATCTGTTTCAGCCCACGTCAGAATCAGCCACCAGTCGTACCATTTTACCGGTTATCACTTTAATGGAACTTTTCCTGCCCAACCTAACCTAACCTAGGGTACGTGTTTCTAACCCGCGGGGCAAAGGTCGTATTTCTAACCCGCGGGGCAAACATACGTATTTTTGTATGGTACGTAATGCCGTTTTTTAGTTTTTTTTTATGAAGTTTCATCAAAGTGATAACTTGTAGGTTGGTACGCCTGTTTCGGTGTAATGACAGTGGCAGATATGACAGTGGCAGATTTTGAAGTGGTGGAAAATGCGTGTGGGCTGAATTATCGTTAGGTGGAAAGCACGTGGGATGAAAATTTTTTAGCGGTTATGACATTGTGCGGCCATGACAGTGAGGTGGAGTGAATTGGCGAGGGTGCGCGTGTGCGGGAATAATTTTAGCGCGAACGCTGGGCTCCCTTAGGTGTTATAGGTGTTTTAGGTGTTATAGGTGTTCTATGTGTTCTAGTTGTTTAGGTGTTTTATGTGTTTCAGTTGTTAGATGTGTTTTAGTTGTTTTAGGTGTTTTGGTTGATTATAGGTGTTTAGTTGTTTTAGGTGTTTTAGTTGTTCTAAGTGTTTTAGTTGTTCTATGTATTTTATTTGTTCTAGGTGTTTTAGTTTTCTAAGGTGTTTCAGTTGTTTTAGGTGTCGTTGTTAATTTAGTTGTTTTAGTTGTTTAAGTTGTTATAGTTGTTCTAGTTGTTTCAGTTGTTCTAGTTGTTTTAGTTGTTGTAGTTGTTTGAGTTGTTGTAGTTGTTTTAGTTGTTTATAGTTGTTGTAGTTGTTTCAGTTGTTTTAGTTGTTGTAGTTGTTTTAGTTGTTATAGTTGTTTTAGTTGTTTTAGTTGTTGTAGTTGTATTAGTTGTTCTAAATGTTGTAGTTGTTATAGGTGTTATAGTTGTTCTAGGTGTTTTAGTTGTTATAGGTGTTCTAATTGTTTTAGTTGTTTTGAGTTGTTTTAGGTGTTTTAGTTGTTTCAGGTGTTCCAGTTGCTTAAGGTGTTTTAGTTGTTCTAGATGTTTAGGTATTATAGGTGTTTTACGTGTTCTGGTGTTTTAGGTGTTTTAGTTATTTTAGGTGTTTTAGTTGTTTATAGGTGTTATAGTTGTTTTAATTGTTTTATTTGTTTTAGTTGTTTAGGGGTTTTAGTTGTTAGTTGTTTTAGTTGTTAAGTTGTTTTAGTTGTTTTAGTT
>SDVV010020130.1:0-13384 GCA_016164225.1 Gammarus roeselii
AGTCCCAGCGATGATGTAGATGCATCTTCCTCCACCCGAAAACCCACAAATGATGCAGGGGATGACTCACTTCTGCTGGTCATTACATCATTTAAGGCTTCTGTAGTTGGTTGAATAATACTGTTAAGAGCCGACCCAATCCTGGAACCATAACTAGTGTCTGCAGGAGAGGTTACACCAAGGTCAGGTTCAGGCTGACCCGACTCATCAATCGATGAGATCCCAGGTTTTGTCCACCATAGAGAGCACCACCCCTGAACCACCAGATGACAGGATGGCCCCCGACACAGGAAGAACTGATTCATGGGTCTCCACGTTAGGAATTAGCTCCTTGGGGAACTCATACGCCAAGGTGGAACTGTCAGAGTCAAGCTCATACCAGTCACTGCCGGTGAGCCGGTAGCACTGGTTGGGAAGCAAAGTTGATTTTACCCTGCCAAATATATCAGATGATGAGGTTGAATTTAAAGAATCATTTAGAATCCCGGTCACCTTGTGGTAAAGCTGTAAATATCATTGCTGAGTCCTCACCATCCGGGTCCACCTCAGATGATGAAGACTGAAAGTCCACCGGACCAGGACACCCAACGGAAGAGTCAGAGGCGGTCAGGTTCAGTCCAACACACTCAGATGAGGTGTCCAACTCACCAGGGTTGTCATCTTGATCCTTGGCCAGCAGATCATCAAAGCAAGGAAGGCCCTTGATGTAGCTTGGTGGCTCCTTCCATGGTATCAGTTGCCGGTGATGAGCTTTCAACTGAACGTCCGATTCTTCAGCTTGGATTGTGTAAGTCAAGCCATTTTCATTACCTTGAATAATTTTGAATGGACCAGCATATTTTGGTTTGAACTTGCTGGAAACAGAGTTTCTCATCTTGGGAACCCTTTTCATTACCAGCTGGTGTAGTGCGAATGGAAGAAACTGAGGGTTCAGAGGAACGGGTGTTCCACCCAACAGGCTGATACCTCTGCGGTAGACTATCCTCGGGCCAACCACAGGTTCACCAACATTCAAGGACTCTCTTGCACTTGTTTGCTGGTGTTGTTGACTCATCGTATGGGGTGATGAAAATAGTAGCTCTGATGCTTCCCCATCAGAATCAGAGCTTAGTGGTTTAATGATTTTCTGGAACAATCTCTTGACCAATAGGGCCCATTACAGTTTCTGCAGCTAGGCTTTCTATAGTTGGGCACATATTTGGGGCATTCTCTTAAAGGATGCTCAGTGCTACTGCACATAATGCATGCACCCTTTTTTCTCCAACGCTCTTGCTCATTATGTCCTTTCCTTTCACAGTGCTCAAAAGTTACTGGTCTGTTGGGTGATCTTTTGGGGAAATCCAGAGTTCTTGAAGACCTTGGTGCTTACAGGCCCAGCAGCAGCGTCCATCCCACACACATGACACTTGAATTTATCAAAGCGGGTCTGAAGGTCGTGGTCAGAATCCTCTGCCTCAACCAGCTGTTTCCTCAAGAGTTTTCTATCTTGTTGCTCAGCAATTTGAATGATCTCACCCCACGTGATAGTCTTGCCAAGATGTAGCATCACTTTCATGGCTTCTTTTTTCTCAAGACACTTTACAAATGATGATGGGGTACTCTTCATTATCTTTCTTTTCAGCTGCTTGACACACTCCTTTTCATTAGTTGGGTAAGCCCTGTGTGCCGCTTCTTGTAGACGCATGCAGTAGAGCTTGAACGTCTCGCCGGTCTTTATGGAGAGCTGCCTAAATTCCGCCTGGTATCGCTGAACGCAACCTACACTCTGAGCTTTGTACCATTACAGCAATGATACCTTAAAGCCGCGGTATTTGTGCTGTGATCCCCCCAGGGCATCATAAGCTTCCTTGACGTCGCCCCGAATGAAACGGGCAAGTTCCTGCAAACACTCCCGCTGAGTTCCATCGTATTTGGATGGTCCATGAATTGGATAAGATTCAAATAATTAAAATTCGCACAGAAGAAGAACATTTATGGAAATGCGGGGATCTACATATATGGAGATACGGGAAGGAGCAGGTTTCCGTATTCGTATCAAATATATGGTGGACTATATGATGGAATTTGAGAGGAGACTGCTACAAAGTGATGATGGATACGGATGTATGTAGGCACCATGTTGATGCAAGAATGCATAAACATTGATGCAGCCAGCAAGATCTGTAATTATCACTGATAAAAAGACAATAAAAGTATGAAAAATCCTAAATTGAATTGTTTATATTATCTTAAAAACTCAAGGGATAAGCGATGAATTGCATACATTGTGTAAGACTGAGGCAACATTAAAAATGTTGAAGTTGGTAGGAGAATATATTTCAAGGGGTGCAACGGTACCCATAAACCTATCCCAGGGTAAATGATGTATATGTGTGACAGAATGGCGAGATATAAATCTGAGTCCAATGCAAATAAACTCAGACAATATTGGGACTCTGTTGTGGAAGGATGGGTAATAGCTTGAGTCTTTGATTGTTCAAAAGAAATGGGGTGATGGGGGTCTGTAATCTTTGCCAGAAAGAACTAAAATTGAATAAACATAAATCCACGAGTAACGTGTGGAGACATTTGAAACGCTGTCATCGTGATGAGTATGAAAAAATTATTGGAAAGAAAAAGGCAGATCAACTGTGCAAGTTGTCATAGGATGAAGTGTCAAGAGATGTTGACAAAAAAATGAGGTAGATCTAGTATGAGATGAGGAGCACGTTTGTACGATTGAAACAAATATGAATTACTAGTAACATTCAATCTATCCAAGTTTGAAAAGTGGGTATTATCAATGAAAACAGATGCAAATTTCTTGATCAAAATTGGAAGTATGCATCAAAACTGCAAAGGATAGATCAAAATTTAAAGACAAGTTGAGATATTTGTTATGCATTAATCCTGAAGCACTGAATATCACATGGAATCATGACAAAGTCAATCACAGAAATACATCATTTCTGGGATATAATAGGTTGAGATAGGTTAGGATGATTAGATTTTTCAACATAATATGGCGTGAAGCTGATCCACTAGATGAATCAGTATCATACGCAAGCAGGAAAAAATATCGAAAGTGGACACATAATTCTTGGATACGATAGCTAGGATAGGCTAATTAGATCTTATAACCTAACGTGTCATAAAGCAAGTCCACATTACATATCTTGTAACAAAAACAAGTGACTTTAGTTCTGAGGGAAAAAAAAATCATAGATCAGAGGTAAAATGCTACAGATGATAACCGCCCCTCTATATGGATACAAATAAGTGTGTGTCTACATTGCGCCGGTATTGACCCCTGTAAACATCTTCATTATACCATGACAGACCCTGCATAATGTACAAAAGCGTGATCTGTGTAGCCATGTGGTGTGATATTATAAAAAAGAATGTAAAATAGAGCCATGTGGAGGGGGTTTCATACGTACATCGCATAAAATAATGACTAAATATTATACATAACCATCAAACTTTAATAGAAATATATAATTATTGGTTAAGTTGGTTAACATGACAAGATCTTTGAACCTAATATTGCGTATAACTGATCCACATAAAAAATGCAACAATGAAGTGAATTTGTTCTTTTGGAACCTACACGCCAAGTCTCATCCACTCATGTAACAGAGACATTGATAAATTCTGGAATCTAACCATCTGCAAAAGGATATTAGCTGGATCAAATTGGAGAAATGTATTCAAACTGGTTTTGATATGGTAAACAAATAGCCCTAGTGGAGAGATTCATACATATCAATATCATACATAAGCATCAAACTTCAATAAAAAATACATAAATATTGGTTAGGACGACTGTTAGGTTAGGTTGCCTAAGTAATAATGTATTTGGCAGTGTATGGTAACTCTTTTTGCATTCATCGATATTTGATCTATGTTGTTGTACATTGATGTAAATTTTGCTAATTATGTACCTTAGATATGGTTTATATCATAGATCTTGTGGACTGCAGACCTTACAACGCAGATCTGTATGAAAAATTGTTAGAGTGGATTTACTCAATATTTGATATACTAGACAAGAATGGTAGGAGCACCACATCCAACACAAAAAAAAACTTATTTTAACAGTAAAACCGTACATAAATCTTGCTAACGCTTCAACACTCTTAACACTCACTGACGTATGGGGAGAGCTTATATAAACGTTTTGAACTTGAAAGTGCACAAAGGAGTGATGACCTTACATTACTCAAAACTGGTCGATATTACTGGACTTGTAACCAGCGAAGTGAAAAAAAAAAAATATTTATATATACATGTAGGCACACTATCTGCTAAAAATTGGTAAAACTACAGAGTCAAGTGGATAGATTTGATAAGGATGAAGGTTAAATTAATGAAAAAAATACCTAACATATGTACGAAAATGGGGAAAATATATACAATTCTTAGTAATATTAGATAATGATGGGTTAGGTTTAGTGCCAGTCTACAATACAGACCTTACGTGAAAATTTGCTACAGTGGATCTGGTGAATGCTTGAATAAGACGTGTATTCTGAATTAGAACACAGTCACATAACAAAGCCTGAATTGATCAATAACTTTCAAGTGTCTAAACTGCTAACGTCATACAAACATTTATAAAAGAACGACATGCAGGAATAAGCATCAAGTAAAGACCTGCAACTGGATAACGTAATTGAGATGTACATTCAATTATTGAAGAATTTCAACACTAACACTCAACACAAATCCAGTAGATTAGTTCTCTAAGATGACAATGAATTGGACTAAAATGCAGTGTTATGAGGTAAAACCTACAAATTTTGAAACATTACATCCGATTAAGCGTATTTTATACCTGACATTCCATGAAAAATAAGGCAAATTTATACCTAATACAGATATATTCCTATGATAACCAATCAAAATGTACAACAACAACTATACAATAGCTAAAGATTATCTACTCTACCCTAAGCAACAATGACAAACTATTATGTACAGTGAATCCTACCACACTCAGATGACAAATCCTAGTCCAGTATCCCACGTGATCTGGTTCATGACTAAGATCATATATAATAACAAAACAGCCATACAAAAAATATCTGACATTCAACACAGAGTTCATGAGAATAATGTTTGTTTTACTATACTACCATTCAAATCTATAATAAATTCCTAGATCTAACTGATGCTATGCCTCTAGCAGAACAAAAAATCCAAGCCCACTGTCATAAATATTAACTCTAAAATGCTTTACTAGGTAACTTCTCAGCAATCTACCACTAATATATAACAAATTTAGAGGCAACACCCTGTCACATACAATACTTCAGAGTTACTTTGCATCTGTTAAACCATCGTCTCTGAACAAAATCAAACAAAGTCACATCCTGGATGTAACCAAGAATCTAGCCACAGGTACAGTGGTCTAGAATGAGTCTCAGAGAGTGTGTGGCCATAAAAAGCTAGGCTTCTGTTCACTTCCAATTTAAGTACACCACAAGTATGAGCAGTTTGTTGCAAAACCTCACAAACAAACGCATGGAACTCAAACTTGACATTGACAAGGCCATACATAATTCACGTTGAACAATGGATGAACTCCAAATGACAACCAGATAGTGTAAACCACCTCTACACTAGGACCCCGCCATCCAGTAAATTGTCTTCTTGACGTTACATTATACACATGCTGTGGTTCAAATACAAAAATTCCACAAAGATGCACTACGGACTTACACCTCTTGAACATACATTCGTATGATTGTCGCGGAAAAAAAAACTTACAACAACATATTCAAATAGCTTAATAAGATGCTCAACTCTGTTATAATTCACATTAAAAAGTGTAATACACTAGGGTATTCATCCTAGTAAATCGGTTAACTTATACAAACAGGCATAAACATAACGAGGTTTTGGCCTAGGGAACTCTCTAACTCCTCCTAAATATTGAAGAATGTACCTACAATCAACATACAATAACCTGATAGCAGGACCAAGTTGGTAATAAGCCGTCTGTTCTATATTTATAGTAACCACGTAAAATATTGTATCAGGATGGAAGAAGATATATAAAACACTAATATGAACAAAATGTGACTAAATTATACCTGAAATAATGTTCTATATTGCAGATACACACGTCATTTATCCTACATTGTATAAATAACCACCAGATTGCATTGCAGATGGAAATTCAACAGAGAACAAAGCAAGAAGAAGAATTCTCTACCATACCCGAAACATACATTAAAAACGTGATGAACAAGAATGAACTAGCATTTAACCAAACAAACAAGAAATGTGAATAAGATACCAAGACATACGAGCAACACAGCTGAATCCTTTAGTAAATATGGTAGAGTACATACAAAATCTTATGTGTAATTAGCCTCAACTCAGTACATAACAAGGATAAATTAACGCCTCTTCAACTAAAGTAACTACGGCTTAATAGTAACAGAATGTCATATATACATATAAAAATACCAAAATGATGCAATAACGTACCAATTATGCCTAAGATAATGTGGAAGATGCAAACCTGACATACCCTAAAATGCCTAAAACTGTATGAGTTAACTGATCAAAATTCCAAAAACAACTAGAAATCTAACATATATCAACCGATCATTACTAAGTATACATAACATAATATTTTAACTTACAATAAATCCATATAGCTCAGATATTTTTGCTATTGGAACACGGCATCAATGGAACACCGATATATCTGGTTATAACCTGGATAATGCAAAATGGGTAGATAGATTCTCGTAACGAAGATACAGCATCCTAAGAAAAAAAATATACATTAACCTGCAAACAACCTGACAAATAATCCTTTCTATATTCATGAAATAAATAGATGGGAAACACAGAACCTTGCCTGCAATCCTACCTTCAGTCTGGTACAAGCAGGGCTGTTTGCACACTAAGGCCGCAAATTGAGTTATAATACATGCCTACCACACTAATCATATAAAAGAATATAAAGTGATAAATGAACGAAACATACAAAAATATCCCAACCCCCACCGCTACAAACCCACCAATCAAGCATTGAATGAGTCAATTATACTATTAAGTGATTCTTCTCTAGGAATGATTCAGTCATCTTGTAAATATTCTATATATTTTCCTTCATCGGTTAGCTCACAAAGAAATACAAATGAAGGGGTTACTGCAGAAGTAAGTAAAGCTTAGAACAAGGGTACCGATTATTACAATTGGATAAAAATAACAATAAACTAATTGAATCTATGCCACACGTTAAATTGATCAATATTGAACGACGTAGATAATGATATCGTGGTTTAAAATTAATCATGAAGGTGTCTGGAAAGTGAGGCTTTTTAATATATAATGCTGCATATAGTTATTATCAATGAAAATAATCTTATAAAATGTATGTTTATCAATACCCAAAAAAACATCCAGAGGACACAGCATTGAAAATGCTATATGACATGCAACGAAGTTGCAACACCCCCCAAGCATAGAAATTGCTAATACCCTTATGTAAATATATAACCGGTTAACATGTATAAGCTTTCCGCTCACTGACCCCCGTCCTACCCTAAGCCCCCCGCTCCCCGTTTCTGAGCGAACCCCCGTACGACCGCTTAAGTCAAAGGTTGCATGCAGTGAGTTCAACCTAAAACAAATATGCAGAGCAGGTTTGATGCAGACGCAGTCGGTTTTGCGAGAGGAGTGGTAGCTGCTCCCTCCGTTCTCCGCCGGAGCTCCAACGTGTAGTCACTGAGGGCTTCTTCTCGTGGCACCCTGGTCAGTTGATTCTGCACAGTTTCGTGCACGAAGTTGAAGTAAAAATTTTCAATTAGTGCGCAGGGAGAACAGTGAGTTCTCCCTGTGTGTTTTTCCAAAGCGATCAGTTCTTTCCGGTGTTCCGTTTCTGTGAGCAGGCGTTGCAGGTTGCCCAGAGGGCTCAAGAAGGCTCGTCGGGCTACTGTGAGTGCATCACAATCTACTAGTAAGTGCTTCACGCTGATTGCCACTTGGTGGCAACAGGGGCATGGTGGTGCGTTTGGTCACATGTCTATGTCCATTAGGTGGTTGTGAGTTATCCACGTGTGTCCCGTGCATAGACGGTTAATGAACACTTGGTCTTTCCTATTATACTTGGTGTCCCACTCTCCCCACAGTTGGTTAAACTGTAAGCATCTTTAGTCCACTTTGTTGCCCAGTCATTCCATTGTGATGTTATGCATGAGTTGATGACTGGGAACCAGTCTCGGTAATGTATTGAGATGAATTGTTCCTGCTGGGTAGACATCCGTTTAGCAAGAGAATCTGCGCATTTGTTTCCTCTCATTCCCGCATGTCCAGGGATCCAGCAGAACTCGACCGCCTGGCTTGCCTCGGACATTGTGAATAGGTCGTGTTGCATTTTTCTAAGGGCAGGGTGATCAAAGTGCAGAGTTTTCAGCTGAGTGAGAACACTTAGACTATCTGAAAATATAACACTTTTAGGGTTATAGTCGCATTATGTAATGGAGATGGCCAGTTCGAGTGCGTGTAGCTCAGCAGAAAACATAGAGGCCTTGTGGGGTAGGATGGCCAAACGTGAGGTCCCCGTCCGTGTATATATGACGGTGCTCAGAGTACTGTTCATCGAGTTGTCGTGAGAATTCTCGACGGTATGTGTTGGTTGGGGTTGTTGCTTTGGGGAACGTCTGCAGATCTAGGTTGACCAGTGGTGGGCTGATCATCCACGTTGGTGTGTAGATTTGATGAATTCGATAGGAGAAAGAAGGCTTGATTGCTTTGTGTCTGATGTTCAGCCAGGTCAGTAAGTTACCCACGCGTAGAGAAAAAGGTGGGCATATGTTCTTTTTAGCCGCAAAGAGGCGTTTATTGTGAATGTTGATGACGTCATTGAGTGCTGGGCTATTGATGTAGCTCCTTGTCTTGAAATAGTACTGCGGTGAAAGTTTATCTTTCCGGAGCGGAAGAGAAAGCTTGCTAGCAAGCACGTTCAGGGATTCGATGGGTGTGGAACGGAACGCACCGGTTATGATACGCAGGGCGTTATTTACTATGACGGAGAGAGGTTCTAGGGTGGTTTTGTCTGCTAAACCGTAAACAATTGCTCCATAGTCAAAGCGCGAGCGTATTAATATTTTCTGAATAACGTCATGCCGGTGTCCATATCGGCTCCGAATTTCATGGATGTTACAGAGAGGATAAGTCCGGTTGCTCTTTAGCTGCGGGTCTCCAGGGCTGCAATATGAGGTTGCCATGTGAGTTGGGGGACGCCCACCATCCCATCCGCAAGAAATGGGGGACGCACATTTCTTGCGGATGGGATTGTGATAAGGTGTTGCCGACCTCGACCCTGAAGGTGCGACTTTGCAGGAATTGGTAGATATAACGTGGTAAGGGGCCTCTTCTCAGCTATCTGTGGTGGAGATCCTTCATTATGCCATGTTTCCAGGTAGTATTGTATGCTTTTTCCACGTCAAAAAAAAATGGAAACCACATGTTCTCCGCAGACAAATGCCTGTCTAATGTTAGATTCCAGTCTTAAAAGGTGGTCAGTCGTAAAGTGGCGCTTGCAGCTGCCACACTGGATGCTGTTCAGGCCTGCATGAACATCAAGGTAGTGGACGAGGCGCGTATTCATCATTTTGTCCTTGGTCTTGCTGAAGACGCTGGTAAGAGCGATGGGGGGATAGTTCCGTGGGTCGCTGTGAAATTTTCCGGGTTTGGGTATTGGGATAATTGTAGATTTCCGCCATTGATCAGGAAAAAATGAGTTTGAGTACAGAGTGTTGAACACTTGTAATAAGTGGTCACGGGCGCAATCTGGGAGATTTTTGATCTTTTTGATGTGTACCCGGTCTGGCCCAGGTGAAGTTTCACGTGTATGGTCTAGAGCGCTCTGCAGTTCGTGGAGGGAGAAAGAATTGTTGTAGGCCTCTTCGTTTCTAGAAGTAGAGTCAAGATGTTAACTTTCCCACAAGTTCCTCTCCAGTTTGAAAGCAGCTGTGTAGTTTGTTGATTGCGAAATCTGGCTAAATGTTTGAGCTAGTTTATTTGCGATCTCCGCGTGGGAAGAATAAATTCTACCTCCGTCAGAAAGAATATTAATAGGTCATTCGGGTTTTCCCTGAATACGTCAAATTTTTTCCCACACCTGGGAGAGGGGAGTGTTTCGATTAATAGTATTGACTAATTGAGCCCAGCTTTCATGTTTTTTCTCCACTAGAAGTTTTTGATATTACAGCAGATGCCCTTTTACACGCTACTCTGTTCCTGGGGGACCGTGCGCGTCGGTAGGCATGGTATAGCTTTCCCTGCTTTTCTCTTGCTTCTTGCACCTCTCGGCAATACCATGGTTTTGGAAAGGTTTAAGGGGTATAATGGGGAATGCATGCCTCGGCTGCTGCTAAAAACTTTTTGTGTAGTTGGGCGACGATTTCGTGTTCCGATGCGGTTTCGGGAATGTTGTCCATATCACTCCACGCGATGTGCGCCGAGTAGTCCATCCAGCTGGCTTTCTGGTAGTTGAATCGAAGTTCTTGAGGGACAGGGTTCCTAGATTGGTTGGTGAGAAGCGATATGATGACTGAGTTATGATCGCTGTCTTGTTTTGAAAACAGAACTCCCCAAACGAGTTGGGGTGCCAGAGTGGGGGAGCATATGGAAAAATCGATGGCAGTTTCACTTTCGGGGGTGATCCGGGTGGGTTGTCCGTCGTTGAGAAGGACCAGAATGTGAGTGTATATGGCTTTAGCCATTATCACTCCCCTGGGGTCTGTTCTCACGCATCCCCATGTTTCATGGTAGCTGTTGAAGTCTCAAAGAAGGAGCACTGGTGAGGGCAGTTGGTTTAGCAATTCAGTCATTAGTGCTTCCAAGAGGTCATGCCTTCTTGATGTGTAGATGGATAATGCCACTGTTATGGGCCTTGAGATGCATATCTTTACGGCGATAGCTTGGAGTTCTGTCCTCAGGGGAAGACCAAGGTGAGATACACTTTGGTGAATCATTAGTGCCACTCCGCCGTGAGCAGTCACGTTGGTGTGGGCTTCGCGGCGGTGTATGATATATTGGGGAATTCTGAGGGTGGCGGTCTCTTGGAGTTTAATCTATTGAAGGCCAATCACCAAAGGTTTATGGGTAGCGATTAGGGATAATAATTAGTCTTTCTTGTTTACAAGTACCTGGCAGTTCCACTGGAGTTTTTTGGTGGCCATTTTGAAGGCTGTTTGCACTCAGACCTTGATGATCTTGAGTGGTCGCGTGATTTGCTGGAGCTTTTGTGGTGCGCGTGTTTCTGAGTTTGCCCAGGGGTTTTGGGTTGGAAGTGTTTATGGGAGTGTCTGCCTTCGGTGGAAGGTGGTCTACTGTGGTTGCTGTGATTGCTATGGTCGCCGCTGCGAATGCTCTTGTGGGAAGATGAGGGTTTTTGTTCTCTGCGTTTGCTTTGTGAGCAAGCGCGCTCATCTTCTGTAGTAGCCTTTTTTATCTGAGTGGATGATTGTGTGGAGTGAGAGGTATTTGGGCTAGGTAATATGTCTGGTTGTGCGGAGGTCTTGCGTATGAGCTCTTCTAGATAAGAACTGTGATCGTTCTTGCTGATGATGTGTTCATGAGTCGGGTTTGTTATCGCCCCCGCAGTGGTTTTCTATGAATGGAGCCACATTCGAGGCAGGTGGAGGTAGTTCTGAGTTTTGGTCCTGGTTAACCGTTATTTGGGCGTTGTTAATGATCTTTATGCTCAGTGGTGCCTGGGTAAAAGAGGTTTCCTCATCTCTGTCTTTTTGTTTTTACAGTAGTGGGCCTTGCTGTGTGGTCAACTGCTAGAGATGCATCCATCTTGTCTTTCTCCAGGTCTTTGCATGAATCGTTTCTTGAACTGTTTGTCTTTGGTGCGGAGCCGGTCGCTGGGCTGGGTGAGGAAGCACTGCATCCAGGTAGGGGTGTTGGAGTCTTGTTACGATGTTGTTCTGATGTGTGGATATTGTCGGGGGAGCTTGGTTGGCTCGTCGATTTGACTGCTGTAGCATAGTCAAGACGGATTGGGTTTGCGTCTTTCCAGATTTGGAAAGCCTATTTCGTGTAACTCTACGTTCATTTTGTGTGATTATCATCTCTTTTTGGTCCATATGTACTGGGCAGTCGCGGTCGCCTGCCTCATGGATGCATGAGCAGGGGTAGCATTTAGGTTGTTGGACTGTGCATTTTTTTCTGTCATGCTTGCCAGCGCATTTCTTGCAACGTTGGGGTGTGTGTGGCTGACAGTCTGTGTGCCTGGCAGTATGCGTTGACGTGGCCATATTTGGGGCATTTTTTGCACATTGCGGCCATGTTGCTACTGGGTAAGTTCTTGTTCTTCCTTGTTCACCGGGGATTACTATGAATTCAGGTGCGTCGTGTCCCAGGAAGGTAATTTGGTATGCAGTAGAATTTGCGTTAGGTTATTTTATCCATGTTGCTTGACGAACTCCGGTAATCCCGTAGTCTTCAGCTAGACCTTCAGCGGAAGCACTGAGGCCTGTTGTAGGCGTGTGACGGGAGGTGTATATAATCTGTTTGGTATCGTTGAAGGACGGATGCGTTTCAACTGTAACTTTGAGTTCATTTATGTGGGTGATATTTTGTATAGCTTTACTTTGCTCACGTTCTGTGACGTAGGCCAGGTATCTCTTTCCCCAATGTTACGGAGTGCCCAATTACTTTTATACTTGGCCATCCCACATTTCCCCTAACCCATGTCTCCTTTCTGTCTCAGATTAGTGACTGCTGATTAGTTTGCAGATAAAGATTTTCTCCTGCCCATTGTGCCTTCCTGCCTATTCACCACCACCACCAATCAAGGCACCTGGGGATTTTGTGTGTAGAGGACTGCAACCTGCAGTGTCCTCTACCTTTTCCTCAGAGCTAGGAGTTAGGGAGAAAGGTGAGCAATTAATTTGTAACTATTAGCTGGGTCCACTTTCATAGTCACTTGACGCATCCATAGAGAAGTTTTTGACAATCAATTTTGTGCCCTTCAGGTAATACTCTGAACCATGATGATCATAAAAGTAATTATAGGATCTTCTTCCATATAAATAGTCAAATTTATTGCTCATAGATTTTGATCCTTTCCATGTTTTGCCATGTTGGACCAGTCATTTTTCAAAGTAATTATTCCATCACTTTTCATTAAAGCCCTGAAACTCACAATGAGTTGCATTTCATAAAGTCATTTTAATAGGAGTTATCACCATCTTGGTGATGACTAATTATCATCAAAGATAATCACTTTCATTCATTCATTTAGGTCAGGAATTATGTTTTTCTATCTAGCTGACCATTTCATGCGGTTTGCAGAGAAGCCTCCAAATCTCCGAGTTCCAGTCCTAGTCTTCAAGCTTCAAGTCATCAAGTCTGGGACATTCACCAC
>SDVV010020131.1:0-13383 GCA_016164225.1 Gammarus roeselii
ATTAACATATATCCTATTTCCTCCATAAATAACATATATCCTAAATCTCGTAATTCCTTCACAAATAATATACCTCCTAAATCCTTCACAAAATAACAAACATAGAGTCACTAATTATCCAGGGCCGTTTTGGACACCATATATCCAGGGCCGTTTTGGACACCCACTTTTCCAGGGCGACTTTCGGACACATTTTCCAGGGCGATTCTCGGACACAATTTTTAGGGCGATTTTCGGACACATTTTCCAGGGCGATTCTCGGACACATTTTCCAGGGCGATTCTCGGACACATATACTCTACTATGGAGGACAACATACTGTATATTTGGATGTTTGCTGAAGAGATAAAACAAAAAGGTCAACTCAATTTTAATATATTATTTGCAATTTAGTGTAAAATATTCGTGTATATAGATACCGAGGTGAGAATATATGAGTAAACGGAAGTCGATTTTTTATTGAAAAATATGCCATTGTGTACGGATTTCACTGTGCAATTTTTATCATCATGAATATCTGGATTCATTTTTTAACAAAGATTAACTATTTAATATCAGAGGAACAAAATATCTTTCAACCTAATTCCAGTTCTTTACATTTGAAATAAGTAGAGTTATTTTCATGTAAATGTGTGCGTTACTTGATTATTTTTTAGATATTTCTTGCATTGTCATCAAAACGCAATCACAAAACGTACTCAAATTACCGAGGGTGAGCAGACTTTGAGTCTCGTCAGGACTTTGTGGCCAAAAACATCGATCACAAAGCAACAAATTTGACGAAGTAACGTGAGCTGAATAATTTTGTCATCCGAGTCACGGGCTAAGTCTTCATTCAAAACTTTTGCACGTTCGGGAAAGACGGGGATGATACGTTGAGTTCAGAGATTTGACGTTATTATAAAATGGCAATTATTCAAATACTATTATGTAACTGTATCTGTGCTAATGTAAGAAAGGTTTCATAGTGTCTTTCTTCAGATGTGATGTGATTCAAACACCAATTATTATTCTCCAACCAACGATGTTTTGGCCGAATTGGTTTTGCGTGCATGGATTTTTAGATATGAAAACATTGCATATATTTTATTTACTTTATTAGGTTGACGTGATATTTTACTTGAATGAGAAATAAAAATAATGACTAGAGAGCCAATTTATCTCGTCCTTTAATCGACTTGCCGAAGTGATGTTGTCAAACTGGGCGGGGCTGCCACCGATAAGACTGTTGTTTACATTGTTCTGCATGAGACAGCATATAAACGATGTAGTCAATAACACTACTAACACCATGGGTAGCATTCAGTTGAAGATTGTAGGATACAGTAAAATCCTGATTGGACAAAACAAAACTGGGAATAGTCTGATCACGATTGGAAAGAGGGTAGGAATCATTTTGGAACACATGTTTCGAATAAATAATATATCCATATTTTGAACGAAATTGAGGATGCAGAATACACATTCTTCATCGACGCGAAGTCTAATAGTCCCGTGTGCACGTTTGAAATTCATAACTGACGATAAATGACTTCATAACTGCTCATGTAATTATCTCCAGAATTGATTCCACAATGATACGTTCAGGTAGAGCTGTCAGCATCGAACATACCTTTCTGCGCATGAATAATCTTTATTTCTTACATATCCAGAGGAAGGGCGATGTCGCTGTCCCTAACCACTAGGATAACCTAAACAATACACCTTCAATAATCATGATGCTCACCAGTAAAACATTATTCAACGATTCAAGCTAAAGCCCCCCGGGTGTGGAGTAGCTCATCAGAGACGAGTCGTCAGTAATTGGACCACTAGTATGAAACCACTAGTATTAGACCACCAGTATTAGGCCACTAGCATTAGAACACTAGTATTAAACAACTAGCATTAGACCACTAGTATCAGAATACTAGTATTAGATCACTAGTATCAGGCCACTTGTATTTGACCACTAGTATTAGACCACTAGTATTCGTCAGGTACGAGAGCTGAGGTGATGAGCCACCTATTTTTGCATATCACTTTATCACAGAATAACAGATTATTTTGTCAATAATGACCCAGGCAAAATTATTCCTGGTCTCTCGACCGATTGCTGTAACTCCGATATTCACTGTTTAAATACCCCTAAGGTATATAAAAGTATCTCGTTAAAATTAATGTTTTAAACATAAGGCCAAGAAACAAAATTTATGACGAACTTTGTTCCTCTATGGAATCTTCAGGGGATCAGTTTCACTTGATGAATTCTTTCAGAAACAGATCCGATAACTGGCTTGAAGTGACAAGGTTGGTGGAGTATTTACCATCCACGTGAACTTGTATATACCAACTGTTCAGTCTGATATGACTGTTAGCAATCACAGTGTAGAATTTTCTTCATATTTTTACATCTGAAGGAATGAATACTATTAGTGACCGCAGTGTATTGTCCACCAAATGGGACTGTTAACGATTTTATTCTTTCCAAGAGCAACATAAATTTAGTGCCGAGGAGGTTGGGGGCCCCTCTCTCCCCACTGTGTCAGCCTTATTTATGTCTGTACATACATAGAGCAGCATACATACTGTTCCGACACTTGTTACGTTCAGCGTGATGGAGAAGTATTGTGTTGCATGCACTTCCTTTCTAGGGTAGTTACATCTACCAAAATCACGACGAGATCATGAACATGTATCGACCACACCTGGACATTCACCACTTTATTTTAAGCCTGAAATGTAAAGAAACCGAAACACCTGATCAATAACCAATGTTCTAAGTTATTCCAAAAGTGTTTAAAGTCAAAGAAATCTTTGATATAATATTGAGATGCATATAAACAGAAATTATGATTGATTTAAGAACAGCTGTGGTAGGCACGAACAAGGATTTTGCTTTTGATCATCATTTAAATTTTCAAATCAAATGTGCTGAACTCTGTCATAAAACTAATGAATTTGTGAACGCATATGACCATTCAAAATAAACTAGTGTTAGCTTGAAAAGACTTACTACGGCTCCGCTGATAAATGCTATATGAAGGTCTGTTGCAGGTAAGCCAACCCTTTAGAATCAGTTTGAAGTAGGCATCATTGACTACGACTTCCTTGAAGTGTGTGGGATTGTGTTGACTATGTTGACTACAACTGCTGGAAGCAGGCATCACTGGCCACGACTCCTTTGAAGAGTGTAGGAACGAGTTGATCATTTTGATTACGACTGCCGAATGAAGACTTTGCGCTCTGACTGTTGATGCAGCCATGCCCGATTCAAGAAAACTAGAATAAAATGTACGCAAAGCGCGAAGTCCAGACAGAGCTATCCGCGTTACTTTATCTGGTATCTAATGCTACTACATGCCAGAGTCCGGGAGACGGCGCCAGATTATTCACTAACTATTTTCACTTGCAAGATGCATAGCTGTAGATTTAGTGAGAGATATCCCGGTCAATAATGACGACCCTATGAAAATATGGCCTCTCAATGGCAAGCTACAGTTTGTCTTTCGACTAACACACTAAAAGTAAGCGGCATAATTTTATACCTAAATAAAAAATTGGCGCCCAAAGCACACTCTCTCGTATAAATGCGTACGAATAGCTGTTGTTATATAGCTCGTATTTGCCGACTTGATAAACTATTAGTGTTCAACCGTTAATCATATGATTTTTCTTAGAACAAGGGCGAGTTATTTCATTTGTAAAAATTGGCTGGAAACACCATTTTAAATTATCGCCCCAATTCCACACTTCAATAGCTCAGTAAAGTTTGTAGGAAAGTTTGAGGACTGACGAACTAAATTTTCAAAGATTCATCAGTAATCCGGCTGTACAATATGGAATTATCCTCTCCTGTTACTCGGTATGGTTTGGGACGGGTCGTGTCGCATTCGTCTTGCCAGATCACATGGCCTCAAGGATACAATGAAATGGTTTTGTCATGTTCGATTGAATCAGCGCGCTAATAAACTTCTTTTGGTGATTGCTCCTCTGTGTTTCATAAATTGTATGAGTACTTCTGTTTATGCTCACTTCCTAATGGACAAAAATTGTAATTGATCAGTTCAATCATGACATTGACACTCGTTATAAACAAATATTTCATGACTCCATTCATAAGGACCTTTCCTTTATTGGCATTCTGCTATCACGCATTTACAGTGAAATAAACGTTCCATGCCATTGGAGAAGAGTCATTAAAGGTATTTAAAGTAACTATTCAAAATCGCTGTGTGTATTAATAAATTCCGAGGTTTGACTTCGTTTTTATGTGTCGAAATCTGTTGATTGGGAAACTTACAATACTTGACTCTGCAATCCCTCGTTATTGTATCCGATTTAAAGATTACCCATTTATGCCTTTCTGACATCGTTTGCTAATTGAAATTTTTGATTAGATTATCTGACATTGTTTCTATTGCAATGTGAAGTGTCAATTTTGTGGTTTATTGCAGCTTAATTTGTTTTTGATGTTCATGATTCTGAGGGTACTGTGCGGCGAGGGGAATATCCTATTTTTCATGCAACCCACCTACCAGGTTTAGGATATTCTTATATTCATGAAATCAAAGGGTAGTTGTTCTCATCCATGCCTACCTGATTTATTGTAAGAAAATTATTCATTATCAAGTTTCGATCTTGATTGCTCGGCTTTTATGGGCTGTATTTTTTTAGTGTAGCTGACTATTTTTTGATAATATGCTGAAGTCCGGCCAGCGGAGGGTGATTCTGTCAAGCTTGGTGAACTTACTTTCATGAGTTTCAGTTTGCATTGAATTTATTTATTATTATGATCATTATCATTAATATATATCAACAAAGGAACGCCCCGTTGGGCGCCTCTTCTCAGATGACTTGTTTCTTAAAAAATACACATTACATTTATCCCCGGAAGTTTCCATGAAGCACCCCGTTAATCCTCTGAAACACCCAAACCAAAAAATGAGGTGATCCCAGTATACCCCGAAAAATACCATACCACCCCAAAATCAGTATATTTCAAGATCATTAACAATATCACTGATAATAATGATATTATTATCAGTAATATTATTATTATTATTATTATTGTTAATATCATTATTATTATGATAATAATAATTATTATTATTATTATTACTATTATTATTAGTATTAATAATAATATTATTATTATATATATATTGTTATTGGTATTACTATTATCATTATTATTGTTTATATTATTATTTTCTCCATTTAAGTAATTTTCAGTATAAGTATCAAAATTTTGGTTGCTGTTATCTTCGTTATTACTTTTATTAGGTTAGTATCATCATTGTTATAACTTTAATCATTACAAACGTCGTCATTATTGTTATGTTGGCAAAACTGTTGTATGAGTATAGACGAAATATCTGGTGTTTCCTGAGGGGTCAGGTGCTAAAGAGATCAACAGAATTATGATTCAGCTTGTGTTTGTTTGCGTGATAAATCTTCCTTGTCTGCATCCTTCTCTAAATTCAATCAAATGAGTCCATCAATAGCGTTTTGATTAAGCTGCCATTTGCCAAAGTAAAATAATTATTGATAACTTGTTACATATATTATAAAATCAAAAAAATTCCAATCAAACACGACAAAAAAAATTGTGTTAGTTGCTAAGGGAGGAAATAATCAATATTTTTTAAAATTCAAATAATTCTAGTTTTTGATAATGGTCTGGGTGACTTCGACATCTGGAAAGTTTATGTCTGGTTAAATCGTCCTTGTGTTCCAAGAGCAGCAGCAATCGTTCATTTTTTAGTAGCATTAAGTATGAGCTTAAAAACAGCTATAGTTTCATTTTGTTGTCTCTGGTTAGATGGCAAACATTAATAAAATAATACTTGTCGCGGAGCCCTTTCCGTTTAAATCTCATAAACACCAACTTCGTTTTGCCTCCTACTATAAATTCAAATAAAATATAAAATTCTGTTTCGTATCTCCAAGTTTGTTCATTATTCACGTGGGCCTGATTCTCATTAGCATTTTTGGACCAAACAACATTAAGGTTCTGGGCAGGTCAGGACAAAGGGCCAATCATTTTCCGTTTCCCATCATTTATGGACATGGCAATATTAAATTTCTGAACTGAGCGGAAAAGGAGGTCAAGTCCTTTTTGTCCCGAAGACATTTCCAGCTCCATAGCAATTCGGCAAATAATTGTGTAGAGCTACAAGATAACCGGCTGATGTTCCATGTCGATTTTAATTGGTGGCACACGAGTGTACTGTGATTAATACATCCCGTCGTCGATTTGTAACGGCTATGTCACTATACGTTGCACCCGGCAACCAATACGCTAGTTGAATTAGATTTTTTAGATCACCAATTGTCCTTACTTTTCTATGCTGGTCATCTTGGGCTATTGTAAAACACTATTGTAACCATTTAAAAATTTAGTCCTCAGTTTGTTCATGAATGAGATCAAATCGGATCAAAATGATCGTGCTGAATATTATTAATTATACATAGTATCGATCTTCGAATTATGATGTTATGTCAAACGAAAAGATATTTATGTTTTCAAATCATCAGAAGCACCAACAGTAATCGACAAGCTCAACGACAAATTAGTAGGTCATATACAGTAGTGCTTATAGCATTTTCAATCGAGAAATATGTATTGTGATTCGTCTCCTTTAAAACTAAAAATGTTCCATAATTGATGCTCAGGGTTCTTTGATCTTTAATCATTAAAAATCATTTAATCTGCCCTAGGATTATTTGATTATCTTCCTATCTTATTTTGAGCTATAAATCCATACCCTCGTATCGGAGCAAATTGAAGTCCGACTCCGTGGCAATTTAAGGCCCACATCATTCACACTAATGCCTCATGCCCGACCGGGTACTGCGGCCAGTGGAGGAGGAGGTGAGAGCAGATGCCATTAGGATAAAGGGAAGTGGGGAGATAAAAGAGTTATGAAGAACAAGGGAAATGGCATCACAGATGGATATTATCCCATTGAATTCAGGTACGAAGTATGAAAACCATACATGGAATGAATGGAAAATGAACCTTTTGATTCAAATATTGGATCAAATCCTCAGAAAATGGCATAGAACGTGGCATTGCTGTGAGGATTGTCTTCCCTTGTAATATGGTAACTCCTTCGGACCTAAATATCATTAATTGACGGAGTTATACAACCTTTTGTTTCCAGCAATTTCCTTCAAAATATTTTGGGTTGGATTATCTGGTATGGTTCGATCTGGATGAGTGCGATTTATGTGCGTGTTTTAAGTGTTTGCTATAACACAGTTTAGCCTTAGGAGCTATTGGAAATAAAAGCAGGCTTTATTAAACGTTCGTTCGACTTGCGCGCATTTCATATTATCCAGACAGTGACATAACCCGATTTTTTTCTGAATGCACAATTGTAAGTGATTTTTTTATTGGCATAATTTGTTAGAAAATCATCGTCGGTGCGATGCAATTGTCTGCTTTCAATAATGTTATTCTAGACACAGTGTTTGTATGCTCCTTCCGTTTAAAACCCAGTAAATAAATGTAACTCTATCATCGGCGCAATGTTAAGATGTGTCACGAATAAGCCGAACACGAAAAAAAAATAGTGTTGCTGTCCGGTCGATAACGATAAAACGACGCGCATACTATAGTACGAAGGAAAGTGATTAAACGACACATATACTCTAGTACAAAGACTAATGATAAAGCAACGCGCATACTGCAATACGAAGGATAATGATAAAAAGCCCCGCATACAGTAGTACGAAGGATGGTGATGAAACGACGTGCATACTGTAGTACGAAGGATAATGATAAAATGACGCGCATACAGTAATACGAAGGATAATGATAAAGAACCCCGCATACTGCAGTACGAAGGACATTGATAAAACGACGCGCATACTGTAGTACGAAGAATAATGGTAAAACGACTCGCATACTCTAGTACAAAGGACAATGATAAAACGACGTGCATACTGTAGTACAAAGGATAGTGTTAAAACGACGCGCATACTGTAGTACGTATGATAATGATATGACGACGCACATACTGTAATTCGAATGATAGTGATAAACCGACGGGCCAACTGTATTTCGAAGGATAATGATAAAACGATGCGCATACTGTAGTACGAGGGATGGCTGATACATGACTTTCTATTATATCTGCTTTAAACCTCAATTCGTTGCTGATATTCTAAATCTCCGACTCGATTATACAATTTTTTGCTTAGGTGTGTGCGTGATCATTTTTCAGTCTCCTGCAGTCCCCTTTTGCGCTCCTCGTCACTCTCCGAAATATTGTGCTGTGTTTTTAGTCCATCCTGATTGCTGACATCAGCGACATCAGCTCCACAGAGAGCGGTTTGAGGGAGCACCACCACTCGGCTTAGGGAAGGATGGGGGAGCTGCACACACCTGTGATTGGCTTGAGTTGGGCTGGTTGGCTTGCGTTGGGCTGACCATCCCGATTGTTGTCATCAGCTCTGCAGGAATCGATTTGAGGGCTCATTGCTCGGCTTTGACAATGGGTGGGTGGGGGGGGTTAGATGAGCTGAGATCGGCAAATTGTGCTCAGGCAAAGCATTCGACAGCATGTGGTGGCACTAAAAGGCAGTCAAACGAGACCTTCCTAGTTGTGTAATGACAAGCAACATTCAGTTGACTTGAAGAACACAAATCGAATTAATCTGATTACCTTGAACAATCTCATTGTTTTGAAATCTAGTTGTATGGCCGATACTGGTATGCTGGGCATGCATTTGCTGCTAAAATCGGCACCAATATGCTCATTTGTGAGTTAATACGGAATTTGTGCGTTGTTCTGGTGCTCAAAAATTATCCATATGAATCCGGTCTCCGACGACAAGAAACCTTTCCATACTAAAATTATACTGAATTTACAGGTCCTTTTTAAATTTGTTTAGCTTTGATTTCTTTCGACCCGATACACGATCATAGAATACGTTATACGAAATGTCTATAGAATATTCCTGTCAAAGTTTATTACAAACAAGGTCTTCTGCTAGACTTCCAAATAAATTGTCAAAGTTTTCGACCTCCGACAGTTAGAAAGGTTTTGTCAAATCTTTTTAACCTCGAAACGTCATTCAGAAAGAAACCTAAAAACGGTAGCCGGTGCGAAAACTCGGAGGCCTCGGGATTCCGGACTTCTCAGCATGAACAACATTTCGAATATGTTGTTGTCAGACATGTGCGATGACAAAATGAGGATCCAGTCCTGTGTAGTTAAAAATTCAAGTCTTTATTATTATTCCTAGGACAACGACTCGTCCATAAATGTATCAAATTGATAAAACAGTCAATGCAGTCAAATGCAAGATGAGGGATGCAGAATAGAGTAGGGAATGATTCAATTAGCTTGACTATGAACAGCAGGACTTGATGACTGCTCAAAACACATTATTAATAAGATAATAATTGTTATACTTTGAAAAAAGGGCAAGTCTTATGTCAAAACCATCGGACTGTTTATCTCTCATTCTGCATTTCTTGTTCTAATTATTTCAATTGCTCCAACAATCTTGATAATTTTTTGTCTCTATCATATTTATTATCTTGAATGACACATTGTTCAATGAGCTATCATTGGACGACGGCTCTGATAATCTAGGGACTAGTGCAGGCATTCATAAGCAATCATATGATCACCGAGACGACTATTAGGTCGTCGAATACCAGGAACGTTATTGACTAACGGTATTTTGTTGGGCAAAGCAGAATATCCGATCGATCCTCCCGGACGGCTCCAGTAGCAGGGCCGTGGTAAGAGTTCAGTATCCGCGGTCGCTGAATATTCAGTCAGCCTATTCTACAACTTCAATCCCCATCAAATCGAATTCGGAAAGATGTTATCTTTTCTTGCGTGGTTCTTCGGCGAGAAGTGCGAGTTGCAAAGAATATTGCGACCTTCGATCGTAAGCCCCAAAGAGGGCACTTGCCTTCGTAATAGATGGTTCGGAGAAGACATTAGTAGCAGATTCATGTGGTGCGAAACGCTAATTTGGTCAGGTCTATGGAAGTTTGCACATAACATTTCAGCAGCGACCGGAGTCATTCGGGCGGGTGGCTGTTATGATCAGCCTCCGCTAGCACATATATTTGGAAACTTTGCTAACCGAACATCACCACCGAGAGCTGCGTAGTGTATCCCCGAGAAATAGTGGGTCTTTAGGCCTGTTAACCCCAGCTTAAGTTACACGAAGAAATCCCTTGCCATGCATATTTTTTTTTAGTTCCCCTTCAAAAACAGGTGGCCCCCCATATGGATTACATGACGTGGGAGACGTTGACGAGTGGAGAGCCATGTGGGCATCCTGTACAGCTTGTCGAGTCAGCATTATATGGACTAGATCCAATAACAAAGAGGGGCTGTATTCCACACTGTTGAGCTCATGGTTATCGTATATTGTAAACAAAAAGATGGGAGTAGCCTGTAAATTAGTTAACAGCCTAAGTTTATTTTGTATGCCAATAAGGCCAAGGCTTGAAGACATCACGCCATTTTGGGGAGGGGACCAGAAGGTGAGTGGTTCCTCTATTGGAGGATCACTTCATACACCTAAAGAAGGTCCTCCTGTTACGATTTTAGTTCAGGGTAGCGATAATCGGGTGCATCAAGGATGGAATGATGAAACATTGGTTTTATAATAGTCTTTTTCATAAATATAACTCACAAGTCAATGGGTTAACTCAATAGAGCACTGATATAAAATTGATCGTCATAACGGACACAGAGAAACCAAAGTGTGAACGAGGACTTAACAAAAATTGTATCAAGTGTAAGACGAGCGTGTGTCCTCTGTCTCTGCTAATTGGTGAGAGTGTCAGTGACGGCCGCAGCCCCTCACAAGTGTGTGTTGCGGCCGAGCGCAGAAGTGAATGATGTGCCCTCGGTCGTTCGGGGCTGCGCCCTCAATATCCTAAGGGAGGGCCTTGAGTAGGTGTTTGAAGAACTCCTCCAATCAGGAAACAACTTACATTTTTGGACCAGCTAAAGAGGCGGGCCTTCTAATACCCAGACCTCATTGGTAACTATACAACAAAATCCGTTAACGGAATTTGTGGGCTCCTCCCATCATTAAACAATAAAAAATAACCCTGCGTTAAACAGTGTTATGGGACCTAGTCTTCCTTCCCCCTATCGCTGACACGCAAATGGCCCTCACTTTGTCAATGTCTCCTACGTTATATGATCTGCAAAGCAGCCACCTGTTCCATTTTAAAACAAACATCGGAGGGGAATTAAATATATGCTAGGCAAGGGACATCCATGAAATTTGAGCTAAGGGTTAACAGGCCTAAAGCCTACACTGTTTTATAAATCTGTGCCAGAGGAGGCCGATCATAACACCCCCCTTTCTTTATTTGACTGATGTGTCCTCACATCCAAGCCCTGTGTTTGCAAGTTTTGACATAGTACTGCCTCGACTTAGGGTCGTTCCATGTAGGATGGCAGGCTGCGTGGAGTTTTTAGACATGATTGTATGTAATACAGAGTGCTAAGAGATTGGTTGTATTATTGATACGTTTTTATTATCCCGGCGGTCGAGAGGCGAGAAAAAAAACAATTCTCTAACCGTGTGATTACTCGCAGCATAAACATTTATGGCATGTTTCTCACAGTTCGATCAATTGTTTTAAAAAAAAAATCGCTGAACGTATTAAGACATGGCGGCCAATATATATCTAGCTGAATGCAAATTTCAATTGAACTTTGATATTATGCTTAGGGCATGCCACTATGTGCTAGACAGTGACTCTCTGTACCAATCTTTACAACGTTATTTTTTTACAACGGAAAGATGGGATAGAAAGCTGTCTTCGCTTCATTGTATTATTTATGCTCATTTCAGCGTATGTTGGTTCAAGGTACCGTTGAACTAACACAGGCAAAAAGGGAACAAAGCTTATCATCTAATAACACAATTCGGGAGTCATAACTTATAGAATAATTACCTTACACAATTTTACGGACATATTAAAAATATCACACGCAGGTGACAGGAATTATTACCTTACACATTATTAGAGACATAGTAGATATCATACGCAGGTGACAGGTTGACCCTTATCACATCTATTAATTATATATTTTATCCTCTTCTAAAGGAATTCAATTGTCTCGACCTGGATGCGCATCACTCTAATAAATTACTTCGTACACACTGCATTTTACATTTGATCAAAAAGCAATTATTCGGATTGTGGTCATGATGTGTTATTTTTTTGGTAATGTATATATTTTGGTTTACGCATTTAGAACCACATGATTCGCGGGTAATTCTGCTTGGTCGGTAAATTGGGGTTAACGGTTTTGAAATTCATGATGCTCGGATTTACTCTCTCGTAAACCCACGCTAAGTCACCCGGAGGCTTAAAATGGACTGCCGTATGCCTATGTTTCAAAGCAATTTGTCCGTACAGTTGCCACGACAAAGCTAACATTATAAATTCGATGATGGGTATTTTCCACTTATGACCTGAGTCAGTGAACGTCGTTTAGGAACGACTTGCGGGCTTCTGACCTGAGTCAGTAAATTCTCGCTTAGAAACGATTTGCCTTCGTCTCCCTTTATTTACCGAATCCATTACTTGATTTGTTTTGTCATAGGTTTGAGTTGGTTTGGTGACGGTTTGTTCAATCATTCCTCTTATTCACGCGTTCGCTCGTTTTGCACTCATTTATCCACTAAAAGAAAAACATAATATCTTGACATTTGGACTATAATTTTCTGCAAAGGCATTCCGACCTGATTGCTGCACATCGCTTTCCCGACAACACATGAAATGTACCTTACATTACATGAAATACATTGAAATTTATAACCCGTACATCAGACATACTAAATGTGTCACCTAACCAATTAGTCATGGATTTTTTTTTTAAATTGGACTGTAATTATCGGAAATATAATAACGCATTTCTACGCAATCATGGATGCTACACCCAATTTATTAACAACACTCGAAATCAACTTTTCATGAATTGTTATTTGAAATTTACGTGAGCTCATTGGGCATGACACTTGATCATTTGGTCATATAAATTTGTACCTATTGCACACAAAGATTCGAAAAGTTAGAAATAACACCACACTGTATGAACTTAGCCTTAAAACGGGACAAAAAATAGATTATTGTGCGAATGACCTAATCACAAAATCGACTTTACATGAAGTGTTATTTGAAATTTACGTGAGCTCATTGGGCATGACACTTGACCAGTTGGTCATATAAATTTGTAACTATTGCGCACAAAGACTTGAAATGGAAACATATGACGCTGCATGAACTGTATCGCGAAACGGGACATAATATAATTATTGAATGTTTGACCTAAACACGAAATCGTATTATTTACCTCAACAAAATTCCATCGCCAGTTTTCTCCGTTCAATTGTCAC